>JAOTRR010000030.1:12314982-12325351 GCA_028570945.1 Gogo arcuatus
ATGCTGATTTAAGAAAAAATTGAAGTGGTCTCTTAATTTTTTTCCAGAGCTGTATGTTATCAGAACTTTGATCTCATTTCATCTCATTGTAAATCAATAAAAAAGTCTGTTTTTTTAAATCCTTGTGCTTGTTAAATGTTATGCAACCCCTATAAAATTCAAAGCAAGGACTTTGACAGACAGCAAGTTTTCCTCTCTGTAGTACATGCAAAGATGTTTTACTTTTCATTCCTTGAATTCCAAGTGAAACATTGTCAGAAGTGAAATAAATGACCTCACCATTAACCGGTAAGGCTTGGTGTTCATACAGACATCAGTGGTGTAGTAAAAGGGCATATGCCTGTTCTGGAGCAATGAATTAGCCCAGCCAATGAAAAGAAACAGAAAGAAGGGATTATTATTATTACCTAAGGGATTACTATTACCTAAGGGATTCCCACAAGTTGTATCTGACTGAGATCGCGTTGTCTTAGGATTAACGTCTTGCATCATTTCCCTGGAAAACTTTTTCCGAAACAGGAGCTTGGCTCAGTATTCAAGATAACTTTTCTAGATGACTTTTAGAGTTTTTGACTCTCAGCATCTGCAGGTCGGAATCAGAGCAAACACGAGAATGCTGATCGTAAAAGCTCTGAACACAGGTACTGATTCCTCTAATTGTTTGTTTAACGCATTTTTATAGGCTTCTTAATTTAAACACTGGTTTTATCATCCAATCTTAATGAACATTGTTTTGAATAAATTAGCTGCAGGGGGGATTAAACATAATTGCTCATTTCTGCCTCTATTATAGCTGATAATGCAAGCAAACCATCTTGCAAATAAATACGAGAACCTGTACCACACTTTCTCATATCAAGTCAATTTATTTGTATAGCGCTTTTAACAATAGACATTGTTGGAAAGCAGCTTTACAGAAATATATAAATTCCAGATATAAATTTTA
Source organism: Gogo arcuatus (assembly GCA_028570945.1). Taxonomy (NCBI): domain Eukaryota; kingdom Metazoa; phylum Chordata; class Actinopteri; order Siluriformes; family Anchariidae; genus Gogo; species Gogo arcuatus. The sequence continues at coordinate 12,315,929 of JAOTRR010000030.1, forward strand.
AACATATGAATTTATAAATGTATCCCTAACGAGCAAGCCTGAGGCAACAGTGGCAAGGAAAAACTCCTTGAGATGACATGAGGAAGAAATCTTTAGAGGAAACAGACTCAAAAGGGAACCCATCCTCATTTGGGTGATAACAGATAGCGTAATCATGAATAAGCTGCTTCTATAACTGTGTCCTATGGTTTTGGGTGGGGGGTTTGTGAAGCACAACATTAATTGCATTTTGGGCATAACAGCTGTGCTCTAGAGCTATTGGAAACAAAATTTACTTCTGACTACTTATAAAGGACATTGAACAAAATAATTTTAACCCATGCTGTGAGCTTTAAGCTGCGTCACACATGCAGATGTCAATTTTGATCTAAAGGCATTTATGCTAATATGGGAGGATTCCTTCACCATCCACACTAAAGACATTATTATAAAGATATCAAATCACTACTCAAATTCCATGTGTTTTAAATAGGTTTGTATACCTGTCAAATGGCAGTGAGAAAACTGGAAATGACCTTACATAGTCTGGCTTACACAAGGAAAGAGAGGTTCATGTGGTTCACATCAACTGATGTTTACAGAAATAAAGGAGATTTTTAGTGAATTTAATGTACAGCTTTGGCAGCTTGCCAACAGAGGTGTATCCCAGGGCCCCAGGAAAGGCCCATTATTCACTGTGTCAGGAAGAAAAAACAAACAAAAAAAAAAAAACAAAAACACACACTCGACCCACAACCACACATAAAAAGACAATGAAGACAATGCCTGCCTCCTGATTGACTAAACTCTTCATTTCTGTATTGTTAATATGAGACACATCTGCCAGAAAGAAAGAATGGGTGCTCTATTGGGCTGTAATTTTTTATGGCTCAAAAAAGGGGAGGAGAGGGGAAAAAAGCTTTGAACTTGCCTCCTCATTCTGTATAGACTATAATTGTTACACTTGAGTAGCTGTGAAATTCTTTAAGCTGGCTTAAACCCCCTCCTAATCCTAGGGGCAAAAGGCCAAGTTGGGAGACCGCACACATACAGAGACAACATACCATGTGTAGTGAGAATGTGTGGTATGAATAGCATGGACACCACGAAGGCTGCATGTAAAAACATTTTGCACTAATATCCTTGTATAATATCTTATTACATTAACAGTTAAAGCGGAATCACCAAATTACCAAATCTCACATCCATACCTGTCTATAAATCTCCTCATGGGCTCCATGAGCACCACCCCATGAGGTGCATGACTGAAAGGTGGGCTCCGTGTCAGCCTATAAAGCAGGGGTTGGCATGCCTGACAGAGTACATCCCCTGGTTTGGAGGCCATCAGCGTAGCGTCGATCTCCAGGTGTTGATCCATAGTGAAGAACTGAATGCCGTACACTTCCTCATCCACAGCCAGCTTCAGTGTCAGTGGCATGTCACAGAAGATGCTCTGTGGACCCAGAGACACATTGTTGCCACTCAGTGTGAGTAGCAAGATGTTGTGGATGGCAGCCAGGTCATTCTCTTCTGCTGAGAAGAACGTGACCCAGACGGTGAGTGAATCTGGCACAAGTGGATAGGTGAAGTTCAGGTGGAGCATGCAGCCTTGTGGAGGGCACGAAGCAGAGCCCACACTGCTGGAGTCAAGGCCAGCATGGGGACTCCAGGTACGCACACTGGGTTCACACACCTGCTCCACATCTGGTGAACCTGTAGAACAAAGTCAGATGACACACAATGTCAAATTTATTGAAATCTTTACCTTAGATACCTTAGATGCCTTAGATTCTTCAAAGTAATAATAAGGGCAAATAATTTGTCACAATCCAGCTAGGAGCAAAAACTGCTCTGTACTTTTCTATCTACAGTCCATTTTAAGACTATAGTTATTTTAACCTGACCTATTTCCTTTACCTACTAAATGGATAATCAATACTAACATATCCAATTGTTATTGATCACAGAATCACAGAGTACAAAAATGACTGCTCTAATTAGCTGCATGTAAGATGGTGTAGTAAATCCCTACCACAGCATATTTAGCTTTTATTACACTGTGTGAAATTTTGGTTACCATATGCTAAAACAAATTCTTAATTCTGTCTAAGTCTAGTCAGAATTTTCTTTTTGATCCTATTCAGGATACAGTATTTTCCTACATCTTCCTATTCACCAGAAGACTAGATTGGAATAGTGTGTGGTGAAGAAAACCTCAAGGAAGGAAATCTGAAAAACAAACTAACTGAGAGGAAGCAAATGATGTCCTTTAGTGAGACAGCAGGAGGTCTTTTGGGCAATTTTGGACCACAGCCCAGTTATTCTTTCAGGAGCCGTCAAGAGGCCATTATGAGGTGGCTAAAGGGGAAGGGTGCAAAGTGAGGGAAAGTTTAACTGAGAGGCCCCAATGAGGAGTGAGAGTAAAAGATCAATGGGACCTATAGCAGTGAAGGATCTAATGCTCACAATTACTTCATTATTAAAGGATGGGGTAAAAGCCATGGTAACTTGTTTGTAGATAGAGTGTCATTCTACAAAATTAGTTTTAGCTTGCAAAGTTTGCTCATGTTTAGTGCTATTTATGGTTACAAAATGTAAACAGCTATGGCTGTAGAGTAACCAAATTTTTTGATTTGTTAAAAAAGCAATAACAATTCACATCATCTTCCAAATAAGAAAACTTCAGAATTCTGCTGCATCCTATAGGTGGTTTTTGCTGGCAGACATGCAAGAGCATCTTTAGGCTTCAAGAATATCTCTGTAACAGTTTCCCTCATAATCCATTTAAAATTATGTCTAGGAATCAACCGGTTTTTCAGAACCAATGGTATTTGCAGGTTTCAATTAAAAAAACTCCCTAAACATAGTATAGCATGAGTAATCATTACACATATTACATTGCCATTTCTATGATTTTATGCAGTATTACTGCTGTCTGCAAAGCTTTATATACAACCCCAAATCAGAAAAATTTGGGACGGTATGGAAAATGCAAATAAAAAAGAAACCAGTGATTTGTAAATTTACTTGTAAACAGTAAAAACTTTACAGTGCAAAAAGGAAGTCTTATATTTACTATGTCCAGAAGCGCTGTTGACTTCTGTGGGCTAGGAGTCATCTGGGATGGACCATTACACAGTGGAAATGTGTATTATGGTCAGACAAATCAGTATTCCAGGTCTTTTTTATAAGAAATGGACACTGTGTGCTCCAGACCAAAGATGAAAAGGGCTTTTTTTTTAGTCCAAAAGCCAGGGTCTGTCATGGTATGAGGTTGTGTCAATGCCCTTGGCAAAGGTAACTTACACTTCTGTGATGGCAGCATTAATGCAGAAAAGTACAATGACATTTTGAAGTAACATTCTGTCTTCAAGATGACATCTTTTCCAGGGATATTTCAATAAGACAATGCAAAACCACACTCTGTATACATTACAAAGGCATGGCTGTGAAAGAAGAGGGTGTCTGTCCCCTCTGTCCCCAATAGAGAATGTGTTGTGAAATGAAAAATATGACAACAATGACCCAGTACTGGCTACATTACAGAGTGGTAAATGCTTTACTGTCCCAACTTTTTCTGATTTGGGGTTGTATAAAACTTCATGTATGCTTAATGAGTATCACCTGAGAAGGTGGCCACAATAGTAACTGGTCAGAGTAGAACATAACTCTTGGCAGCTTTGCCAGTAGATGTAGCCTGGGTCACTGGGTTGATGGTGTTAGTTGAAATGGTGTAAATGATCAGACAAGGTGGTTTTTCTGGGCAGTGCAGGAGGCTCACAGACTGTTGAGTGAGGTAAGAGTCAGAGACACCATGGATTCTTCACATTCCTCAGTTTTGTGTTTCTCACAATCACCTAATCTGCTGCAGGATCCTTCTCATGAACCCCACTGACCACAGGGCAATTTGCATAGAAAAATCTCAAAATCTTGCCTATGGCACAGTTTCTCAAGCCAGTACATTTTTGTGCCCTCGTTGTTCTTTTCTTGAATTTCTGAAACTCGATAATGGTACTGCTCTAATACTGCTTGTTCCATCATTTTGACTCAGGAGGCAAGTGAGGACACTCAGTGCTGGTGGAGAGGTAAAAACACAAAAGTGTTTAACTTGGTTGTTTAGCTTATATAGTGGAAGACAGAGAGCATGCATTAGAGAGTGTAAGTGCTCTGGCAGGTGATTTTCTAAGATTTTGTGGAAGGGGCAATGGTTGTAGGCAGCTGCAGGTTGTCAAAGGAAGGTTTGTATATCAATTTATTAACAGTGGAAAGATCACCCAGGCACCAGTACACCAGTACACCAGGGAAAACCTCTTGAAAAAAGAGGTTTTTTCTTGTTCCAAGCTCAGAGAGAAGGTAGTTTAAATGTTGTGGCAATGGCAAGCTTGGGCATGCCTTTCCCAGCTGACTGAGTGTCGCCACTCTAGTGCCAACTTGGCTTTAAAGGATACAAGTTTGCACTTAAAGTCTTCCTCCACCACAAACCTGACTCACGCATTTTTAAAAGCAACCCAAACTGAGTGATTAAGTAATTAAACAGAAAAACAGGCAGCCCCAGGGAATGTAGATCACTTGGTTTGTTTTCAATGTCAACCCATTTCTCTTTTTTCAAGAGGTTTTTAAATTTTGTGGAAACATTATAGGGCAGGCAAGTGTTATCCCTGTTAAGTTTCTAATTTCCTATATGTGTGAAGACCTAGAAAGACCATTTATTCAGTAAAATATAGTGATAAATTACTGGATGACCTCCAGCAAGGGAAAGTGAATTAAGGACAATATTTTTGGCACACAGCATGTTCTTGTGCAATGTCAGATCAAAGGTTAAATTTCAAGCTCAAAATAATTAATTTAGTCAAGGAAAACATGAGTCACTCTCAGTGATGAAGAACGTTTTCATTCATATCAGAATGCTCTGTGGACTAATTCTTTTATATATTTATGTCCATATTTTCATCTCTTAAAATAAACCCATGAGAAAATCAAATTTTGTGACAACCAATGTGGCTAATAGTTTCCACACAGTTTCCTTCACTGTTTTACCTGATATTGGCCTCTAGAATGACAGGATATTTTGAATGACACTTACCAATAAAATATTTTTCTAAGCTTCAATAGATGCAAGCATCTTGCCAAAGCAAGCATGGGCTAAAAACACAACAACAGCAACAACAACAACAGCAACTACAACAACAACAACAACAACAAACCTCCCAAAACTGCTTCATCCTCTAAAGATATAGCCTAAGATATAGCCATTCAAATGGCATTAGCTCTTATTATTGTTAGCACTAGTACTAATCTTGATAAAGTATTACCTTATGAAGACCTTCCTGGGCTGAATTAGAGTTGGTGGAACAAGGGTTTAACTGTCATAAAATTGTTATAAGGCTTGTGACCTTGTAGCACGAATTGAGGATCATACATGTAACTCCCAGTCGAATCAATACTAGCTGACATTAGTTAGCTAGGTAATCTGCTGACTAGCTACTTAGTAGTATAAAGTAGCTACTTATATACTGTACACTACTAATAGATAATATATGAAAAATAGAAGCTGATAGCTAAGCTGAACATTCTGACACCTATGCCAGTAGCTTTTATTGAATCTTTGGCACCCATCAACCTGAGATTCAAACATATAAGATTGTATGTAAAATGTTTGCTGTCTTTTGTTTTATACTGGTTTACCTGGGAAACAGCTGTAGGGGACCTGTGGTTCCAGAATGCATATTGTTTGACTGTGTAAACTATAGGCATGTTTCTGTCCCTTATTCTATTGTATGATGACATTTTTGTGGAGCTGCCGCATCAAGCAATTTATTATTTGATAAAGTTTACATAAAGTTGGGGGATCTAAATACACTTCACAGACATAAAGAACAGGTGTGTGTGTGTGTGTGGGGGGGGGGGGTTGTAAATCCTTAGTGAAAACCAACTGTGCTATCAGACAGCATGCCTACTTCTTACCCTCTGCCTCACGCGGGCTCCAGTGTCCTGATGGAGCGCAGGGTTTTGGGGAGGACGAGTTGGACGCATACTGCAGGAACACTCGGCCTTCAGTGCATCTGTCACATAAGGATCCCACTTCTCTAGGAAACCAACAAACAGCCGAGGTAGCAACTTAGACACAGCAAAAGATCCACTACTAGCACCCCAAAGTCATTTTATGTTAATAAATTGGCAGCATTAAGTGATATATATAGGGAAACTTGAGTACATCTGGCCAACAGATACATGCATTTAAAGGAACATTCTGTGGTATAATTTGCTACAAAACAAAGCTGATTCAGAGACAACACTTTTGTTGCTTTCATTTTCACCTGTCAAAATAATGACCAGTAAGTGCGGGGAACCACTCCAGGGTAAGGGAGTCTTCCCCTTGCTCCATCAGTCGAGGAGCTAGAGGAACTGGGGCTGGCTTACTCTCAGTCCTCCAGGACTGGTAGACCAGATCTAAATAGCAGTGCATCCGAGCCACCTGGTTCATTGTAAAGGAATTCGTGCAGACGTCATCTTCAGAAGACAAAAAAAAGGACATTAGAAACTGAAATGTCTATGAAATTTGTTCTGCATGTGACACACTTGGCATCATGATTTAAAGGCAACTACAAAGATAGGCAGCATTTTGAGCAGCTCCCAAGATAAAGGTTGGCCACTTTATGAAGGCAGCGGCTCTCTGAGGTTCCTTATTTTTGGCCAAATTTATGGACAAAATTGGCGTAGACTATCACATAATTCTCTTTATTGGACCAGACTTCCCTGAAAGGTCACTTCATTTGAAGGATATATTTACAGATGTTCATGAACTGCTTATCATATGTAGCTAACAGTGATATTTGTGTATTTGTGTTTGTAAGTTGAAGAAGTGATTCCATGACCAGTGTGGCCTTACAGTTGACATACAGTAGCTAGATTAGCTTAGCTTGTGATCAGTTGTTTGGTGAAAATAGTTGTGCACACTCTACATGAAGTTTCATTGATGAGGGTTACACACTACATGATTTTTGATCGCAGACAAGCATGCAAGGTTCCTCATTGTGCTTTCTCATGAAAATAAACACGAGAACTGTCTGTCATGTGACTTTGTCATTATTTTGTATGGAAATGAAAAAAGAGAAAAATGTGAAACGAATACTCTGGGGGAGATGTGGGCAGTGAGGCCTATCTGTTTTGCAAAGAGAACCTGAAGTATAGTGCAAAACACTATTTTTCTACTATGCATCACCAGGAATCATGTCCTTTTTGTTTTTATTTTTGCTGTTCTTAACAACCATTTATGTACGACATGTCAAATAATGTCTTATAGAAACATTATTATTGGGCTTACATTTTGCTCTTGCCCATCCCCACAAGTAGATGGATTAAAACTGGATTTAGGGGCTTACAGAGCATGAGAGCAGATGAATTTGATTTCCGTTCGGGCTCTCATTGGCCATTTCTTAGAGGTGCTCTTGATAATAGTCACAGACTGGTTCACACTGCACAATTCATTGCTGAGAAAATCAAACATGCTTGAAAATATCAGAGCCTCGACGATGGCTCACAGATCAAGAAAATAATGTCGCTGAATCGTTCTCACTACATCACCAGTCAGCACAGGAGCTGGTGAGGGGTAGTTACTGAAGAATATGAGCGTATGTACGTATCTATATATAAATATATATATATAAATCTATATATATCTATATATATATCTTATATATATCTATATATAAATAGTTTTATTTGTGGCCAGTGAAGATCATTTATGTTTCATTCTCACCAGCATAACTCATATAATTTCTAAATGGTGTGTGCTTGAAGAGCCGCTGGCCACATGTGTCATTTCCACGCTCTGGGTCTCTGCAGTATTTGTACTTTGGTGTGGGGTTTGTATCGGCACACAGGTCCCCAGTCTCTAATGAGGGTTCTGTCTCCAGACAAGCATCATTGCACGACTCTATTTCCGAAATCCCCCTGAAGACATGGTACAGTCCAAGGCTGTGGCCAATCTCATGGATCATGGTGTGCGTGTGGCCAAATGTACCATAGAACAAGGGATTCAGCACGATCCCACCTCAAAAAACAGACAGAAAAAAGGATAATGCAACCATGACATGCTTAATTGAATTGAATCACATCACCTAAAGGAACAAACTGGAACTATTTTGTCCAGTTATTACTATTTACCTAAATGAGTTAAGGCATCTTTATCCCAAGGCCATGTGGCTTCGCCTGCTAGGTCTTCATCAGTGGCATTGGCAAAAAAGATGTTAAGGTGTGTGAAGCCATCCAGGTGCAAAGTCTCTTTCAACTCCTTCACATCCAAGTAAGCCCTGAGATAGAGACAAAACAGAATAGGACAGTTACAATGATATTAAACAAGATATTAAATAGGGCCAAGTTTCCCAAAAGCATAATTTGTTCAGATCAACTGGTGTTTAATGTGTTACTTTAACAGTGATCTTTGGGCTGCAATGCTTTTGGGAAACTCAGCCCAGGTATTTCTGGTGACCATTTGATCATCATGCAATTGTTGCAAGAAATATTTAAGTAGATTCTACTTTTCACATTATGTTCCTTTGAAATTAGTTTTATAGCCTTTGGTATAATGTTCAATCAGAGATAGTGTTTACAGCATATTTTATTATAAATAACATAACATAAATAGCAAATAACTTTGCATTATTCATAAGTAAAACATAATGTAGCTAATGTCCCCCTGGTGTAATGAATGTATCAAGCAAATTAAGCGTGCAAACTTATGGTGGTCTTAAAACTGAAGAAGCAGAATCCAATCTTTTTTTTTAATAAAATATTTCATAAAGACTAGTGCAATTTCACTGGTATTCACAAAGCAAAGCAATACTCATCAGGACTGCAGTGCATAAATTCTGTAGGCAGACCTATAAGAAATTGTCTCCAAACAACTCCTGGCCTGTTATGCACCATCAGCTGTTCATTCTTGTATTGCTACAGTTCCTAAATCAACAGTTCGCAGCTCTTTCTGGCTGTCTGGAGTTGATCCAGTTTGGCCCCCTGCCTGTGTTGCAGACCTTCCTTTCTGTTAACGTGTGGCATTCCTTAAGCATCATTTTACTTTTGCAATAATAATAATAATAATAATAATAATAATAATAATAAAGTCTGGTACAACAACATGACAAACAATGTTGATGCTGTTTTTCTTTCTTTTACTTTTCCATGGTTAAAATGATCCACTTGGTGAATCAGCCAGTTTTAATTTTAATTTTAACTTACTTTTGAAATAATCCAAACACATAGATATTTTTGTTGGTTAAAAAAATTTTCAGTGTGTAAATTCTCTTCCCAGGATGCTCAATCTGTAGTCACGACCAGTTCACCAGTTTCCACCAGTTACACCCGTTCAAGCTCTCCTACCCTCTGACCTCTTCGTTCATTCATTCATTCATTCATTCATTCATTCATTCATTCATTCATTCATTC
>JAOTRR010000030.1:12408347-12421722 GCA_028570945.1 Gogo arcuatus
TTTTCAGGTTCTGAACCAATTTATTTTTGGTTGAAATGCTCTGAACAGTTCAAAACTTGGTTTGCAAACCAGAATGGAATCCATTCCCTGTTGGTGGAAAAGGGCTACCAGTGACCCTGGGAATCTGGGATAGTTTTCAGATTCACCACAAAAACCCTGACCAAGTAAAGACCAAGAGCATAATGTTTCTGCAAAAAAAAAAACCCGATAGTGTAGATTTTAGTTATTTTAAAGTATACAACAACTGTGTCGTGCAGTGCAGACTGAAGGAGGATGTTGAATTATTTATGGCACGTTTCCTGAAAATGCGCCAATCGAACGCAGGCTGGAGGCGGAGGCCCTGCGCAGGATCAACGCCATATTGATGCTCTCGAAGGCACCCTCACTGCTTTCCACTAGGTAGCGTCTTTCTTGTACGTTGAAGAACGAACATCTGCTAATACAGTGGGATTGTTTAGTCTGCTTCGGGCTAAATGGCTGCTTATTCATTTTCAATGGCAGTGCCACATTACTTACAAATTATTCTTTTGATGGCCATATTTCAGCATGGCCAAGCTGGTCGGTTATATACTGAAGAAGACCCGCTGGTCATTTTAACCAGTGACACCCTGAAGCAAGCCCTGTCCAACTCTTCCACAGCCTGGCTGGTTCAGTTTTTCTCGTCGTGGTGCGGACACTGCATCCAGTACTCACCCACATGGAAAGCGCTAGCGGGAGATGTGAAAGGTAGGAGGGAGATCAGATAAGTTAGAGATTCTCTGGTGTAGCTGTTGGAGCTCCCCTCGAGCTGGTTAGCCATCGTAAAATTTCCTTCTGCACGTAGCTTTCGCTAGTTTGCCTACGAAAAGTAAGATAAAGCTAACGAGCTAATGATAGTTAGCTTCTGGCCAAACCATGAGCGTACAGGAGATACCTGTTTATAATTCATAGACAATTATCTGGTGCTAAAGAGATAATTCCTGATAATTGTTTCTTGTCTAAAACTGTGTACTTTCTGTTTTGTTGATGGCATGCTTAAGAAATTGATTGTAGTGTCACAACAGCGTGGCTATTATTATTATTATTATTATTATTATTATCCAGCATCTGTATGCACCTGTTCTGGTGTCAAGCTCCTGTTTGTACAGCTGTTCACATAGCTGCTGAGTTTCTCCTCTTTTCACTGATGTCTGTGTTATAGTTCATTCATTTAGTCAGGTGTATTCATCTCTTCTAAGTTCAGGATTGCACTAAATGATAGTCAGATGTCTGATCTGATTTGTGAAAAGTTACAGCGGTTTCTGAGTCCAGAAGTTAGGAGTTAAGAGCTGCTACTCCAGAAACCGAGCTGAAATCTGGATGGAACTGAAACTTGCCTTCCAGCAATGATCCATGAATGTATGCAACCCTCAGTCCTCCCTCTGTTTGCAGTTTACCTAACAGTTACTGAGCTGATTGTCTGGATGAGAGCAGATTCAGTAAGCAGCTTGGAGAAATCAGAACAGAGAAAGCATGCTATCAAACATCCTGAGTGCTCTCCTTGGATGAGTAATTGAATTAACAGCCTGATGCTCCATGCTAATTAGACTGTCTAAAATGCAGAGTCAGACTGTACCATGTACCAAGGCCACCCTCAGAAATCACCTCACGTTCAGTGCAGCGGAGGGTGACGATGACTATAAAGATCTCTAGTTTAACACGTCAGCCCAAAAGTGGATTAATCTATTAGCACCATGTCTACAAGTCACTAAAATTGGATAAGGCATTGACAGTGAAGAGTTTAAAGCTTTGTTTCAGTAGTTAATCTCAGCTGGATGCTGTAGATTTGTACTTAAGAGCTGCTTCTGTAATCATATAGACTTTCCTGTGCTTATTCAGGGATTCCTAATCACAATATACTCATACTGATCGTCCTTTCAACACACTTTGTATACAGTTGTAGAAAAGTAATGATCTATAATTATACACAATTATACTTTGTGACTATATAGGACACAATTATAGAAGCAAGTTATTTATAATCACACTATCTGTTACCACCCAAATGAGGATGGATTCCCTTTTGAGTCTGGTTCCTCTCAAGTTTTCTTCCTCATATTGTCTCAGGGAAGTTTCACTTGCCACCACCACCACCTCAGGCTTTCTCATTAGGAATCTAAATCTACACCTGTATTTCTTTAAAGTTGTTTTAAAAGTTGCTGTCTATTGTTAAAAGCGCTATACAAATAAAATTTAAATTGGCCTAAAGTAGTCCTAATTCTTGCTTCTTTTCATAAGCAATTTTCTGTCATGGGGCACCACCTGACATCATATTTAAGAGACAGGGAGAGTTGAAATGTCAGTAAGAAGGAATAGTTTTGATATTTCAGGCCACTGATGGAACCCAGCCATTTGTTCTGTTGAATGCATTAAGACTGGTTTTGTTGGCACAAGCTGTCGGTCTGGTGGCTCGTGAGTGGCTGCCTACCAGCTGTTCCCTTTTCAATAGAGGTTGGATGATCCCATTGTGCTGTGTTGACCCTGGCATGCATTCCCCCACATGACCCAACACACACTGTGCCCCTGCAGCAGGTGAAGAACAATTCAGCAGATCTGGGGAAGGGGTGTTTCTCTGTGGGGGTGTTTCTCTGTGGGGGTGTTTCTCTGTGGGGGTGTTCCAGGAGACTTGTGATGCCCTCCAGCCCTCCTTTTCTTCGAATCTCAACCTCTGATCCACCCACTGCAGCCTCTATTTTATTATTTTCCAATCATTTTTCTGGCCAGATCCCATCTGCTTCTTTTATGCTTTGTTTTAATTAATTGTTTTCATCTGTTAAGCTCTACATAGGCTCAGTATTGCTTACTTTGGTTCCAGACAGTGCAGGAAACTGAATGTGTCTTATCATTTAGCTATTCCCAAGCTCACAGTACAGGAAAACAAAAATTCAATTGTAGTGTGTCTGAAGTGCAAAATTCCAGCCATGATAATTGTATAATAATCATAATATAATTATTATTGTTGGATATTTGCACACCAGACACATGATTATCTGAGGGCTGGTTTTAACAGGTGGAGATGTGGTGTGTGCTTTGGCATGTGAAGGCGATACTTTATCTAGTACACTTTATCTACTGCCTTGTGAATTGGTCTCACTCTGAATTTCCTTTCACTACAGACTGGTCTCAGGCCATCCGTATTGGAGTTGTGGACTGTGCACATGAGAAGAACTTTGACATTTGTAAAGAGTTCAGCATCCACTTCTACCCTACATTTCGGGTATACATCGTAATTTAATAATTAACCATGCCAAATGATGTGTTTTTGTTTTTTTTTAATGAAGCCACAAATCTGTGACAACTTTCAGAGATCCCAGTGTACATGTACATCCTCCCTGTCGTAGTTTAGATCACTTATTTCTTCTTGTCCTCACTGTATTAAGAATAACTCGGTATTTTCTTCCACAGTACTTCAAAGCACATGGTACTACGTTTGACATTGGAAAGACATATCGAGGTGAGACTGATTCACATTTGCTAATAATTCCAGATTTGTTGATTTTATTTATTTTAGGCTTATTTACTTCTTGTTGGTTGAGCTCTGTTTTGCTTTGCCTGCCATTAGGAGCTGATCGAGAGATTCAGACAGTAAGACAGCTGATGGTAAACTTCCTCCAAAACCACACAAGGCAAGACTGGCCTGCTGGCTGCCCTCCACTGGAACCTGTCAGGTCTGTTCACACGCACATGGGGCAAAACAAAAATAACTTGAGATTTAGAAATGTTTCTTCTGGTGGTGGGAAGCAGAGAAAGTGAGACACCAATTGAAATTTGCCAACTGGTAGAAATTTTCAAATACCATTGAGCAAAACTACAAGGGCAACTAATCTATATCCCTGAAAACTGGTACATAAGACTAATGTTGTATGACTTATGCAAAACTTTGTGCATGTATGCGTGTACAATAAGAGCATTTTTTAAATATACATAGTTACACAAACAAGTACCTGATTAAAAGCTACATCTGCTAGAACAAAGCATTCCTCTTTAGCAGGTTGCAGTGTTGACCTGCGAAATCTTGACAAGCATACAGTCAGCGACTATAGTGGCTAACAGGAGAGGTTTGTGTGTTTCCCTGTATACAGACTCATGTGACACAAAGCACAGTTTTGTGCTCTGCCATGTATTTTAGCTATCTACAGTTGTGGTCAGAAGTTTACATACAGGGACCTGAATGTCATGGCAATATTGGGTTTTCACTGATTTCTTTGAATTGTTCTTTTTCTGTGACAGAATGATTCTACAGCATACATATTTAATAGAAAAAAAACAAGAATTTGGTGCACAAGTTTTAAGTTATTTTGGGTTTTCTAAATGCAACACAGGGTCAAAAATATACATACAGCACACGTAATATTTGGTTAAATATTTTGGTAGCAATCAACAAGCTTCTGGCAGAATTCTGGTTGGATATTTGACCACTGTTCTTGCCAAAATTGATAGACTTCAATTAAATCTGTGTATCAGCTGTAGTCAATCATGATTACTAACAGGAAGTTAAGAGGCCTTGGCAAGTTAAGACATTTTATAACTTTCAGCACCACTGAATTAATAATCTAAATGGGTGTATGTATGTTTTTGACCCTGTATGTATAATCCTGATCTTGTGTTGATTTCAGAAAACCCAAAATAAATTAAAACTTGTGCACAAAATTCTGGGGCTTTTTTTCTATTAAAGATGTATGGTATGGTGTACAATCATTCTGCCACAGAAAAAGTACAGTTCAAAGAAATCATTGAACGGCCAATATTGCCATGATATTCATGTCCATGGTGACATTCATGTCCATGTATGTAAATTTCTGAATACAACTGTAGCTAGAGTAAATAATAAAAAAAATAAACTGTATAAATAAATTGACTTGACTATGTGAACAATCTTGTGTCTGTCAGACTTAGAGGCCTCTGGGAAATTTACCTTGTGGTCTGCTTTAACGTGCTGTGAGATTACAGAAGAGCAACCTGTTTCCCTTCAATTGAAAATTTATATTTTAGCTAGCTCTCTAATGACTGACTAGTTTGTTTTAACAGTTATGTGCTGCTTATGGTGCTGTAAATGAACATAATTTTGCCGCAGCAATGCACAGGCAAATGGCAGTCACAGTAAGAACCTACCAGCTGATATTAGAGTAACTGAGAATATTTGGGCAAAATCCCAAACATCATACTACTGTACAATTAGTATGTCCGTATACCATCTGTGTCATTTTTTAGGCATTCTATTTATCGCATAGTGTGTAGTTTGTGGTGCAGCCCTGAATTCTCTCTAGAATCTGTATTACTCGGAGCACTGCATTGAGAGTAATCTGTGCAATGCAGAAGGGCCCACATTATAAATAATATTCTTCCACAAGTAGCTTGCAAAAGAATGAGTGAAATTTCCAAGTCTTACATTTAGCCGCTTTAAGATCAATTCATCGGCCTAAGGTGTGTCTGCTGAGCAACGCTGAGTGAGTTCAGATGTTGGACATGAATAGCTATAATCTATATCAGTGACTTATCACAGCCTTGGTATTGTTTCATGCTTAGTATCTATGTTAACTAGCTGTCACAACTATGCATTAACAAAAGCCTTAACTTTAGTTAGCTAAATTATAGAACTCGGTTTCGAGGTGTTGGACAGCCAGTTAAAACTTTGAGAAAACTGCAGCAGATACTTTTGGCGTTGTGGAGAGTTGGTGTTCCATTGCTTGGCATTCAGCAACCATATGGTAAACCTGAGGCAGGTGCAGTAAGGAAGAAGAGTAAGGAGTAATTAATAAAGAAAAGCTGAATGAAGCTTGTTAGGAAAGAAAGATCCTCCTGTTGTCTGGAATTGGTTTGATTTTAAATATGTTGCCGTTCTATAAAAAAGCCATTAGCCAACTGGGAACAGGCATAGAAGCAACTACGTTTACCCACATCAAGAATTTAAATTTCTGTGAATATAGGAAATGCCCCCCCTCCCCCTCCACAACGCCACCTCTTTCTTCTGGTTACTTGCATTGAGTGGCCTACATTTGCATATTCAAACATGATAGTTTGTTTTATTGCACAGTAGCACTTTTCTTTTCATCTGTCATGCCATACTAATACAGATTTTTCATTTTCAGCTCCCCCTGAAAAACATTTCTAAAAGAATGTGGCAATTTTCACAATTTAAACAGTCTGTTCACATAATTCACACTAAGGGATTAAATCTTAAAAAAAAACAAAAAAAAACACGCACAGTGAATAAATGAAGGCGACTTTAAAGAGTCTGACATTTATCAGGTTTATGGAGTCTAACATAAAAGGTTTTTTTTCATTGCAGCTTTCATGACTGTGCAAATGAAAAAAAAATGTGTGATAAAGTTTGTAGAAGAGTCCAATAATGTTAGATTTAAACTCATGTTTGGATCACAATTCCATTAAAGTATTTATATTGTGATGTATAATATTCCATCCAGAATTATGGAAATAATATTATATAAGTTCTAGCTAAATAGCCCACCCTTAGCATCTATACATGATTACTGCTGACTTCCTCTTGGATAGTTAGGGATTACTGTATCTCCTCTGTCTCTGCAGTGTTAATATTTAGTCCATTACAATTTATTCAGTAATGACAGGACTCTTATCCACTGTTGTTCTGCTCCCTTTTATAGGACTGAGGACATTCAGTCTTTTATTGGATTGAAATCAGATCACTACACTGCAGTTATCATAGAGGATGAAGAATCTTACATTGGAAGAGAGGTATGTGCAATGACACCAGTCAGTGTTCTCATCAGATGATGAAAGAGAATTGCAACTATAGATGATATAGTCTGAGCCGAAAGGAAAAAATAACACCAATGAACTCTAAGCCTTCCTTTGCTGGCCTAAAAGTGAGTGAGTGAATAAATAGTAAAGCAAATATAATTTTCTTTATTATTGTCATTTCTCTGTGTTTGATATTTTTACATAATATACACAGTGAAAGCAAAATAGTGGGGGTATTTAAAATGGTGGTGTATTTTCGTAATCGTGCATCCGTAATGCTGAGTGTAATCATTCAGATGTGCAATTGCTTCATGACCAGAAGTTCCCTTCACTGTAACTAAGGGGCCCCGAAGGTGTTCCTGTGCACAAAGTGACGTCTATGTAGATATGGTTTGGCAAGGTTGGTGTGGATGAACTCAAGTGGTCTGCAGAGAGGCCTGACCTCACCTCCTCTGAGCACCTTTGGTATTGACTGTGTCCCAAGCCTCTTTGCCCGACATCAGTGCCTGATCTCACTAATCCTCTTGTGGCTGAATGGGTAAATCCCCACAGCCATGCTCCAGAATCTAGTGGAAAGGCTTCCCAGAAGAGTGGACATTATTATAATAGCAAACAGGGACTAAATCTGGAAGGAGATGTTCAAAAAACACATAGGTGTAATGGTCAGGCGTCGACAAACTTTTGGCCATATTGTGTATCTGAAAACATGAGAATATAATCAAATTGGTTTATGACTATCTGGCTGACTTATTTATTTGCTTTTTTTAAAAAGAGATCGAAAGTTTAATTATGTATTGGGTATAGAAAAATGACTGTCTGCCTTAAAGTACATGTGCATTACTAGACTATCATAATGTTTTTGTTGCAAGAGAAAAGTAAAATCAAAAGAAAAAACAAATCATAAATGGCTGTTTTTTTTGTTTGACAAATTATTGGCCAAAATGTCATAATTGTGACAGGATTAGTGACTGCTAGTCAGTTGTAGACAAATGACCCCAAATGGACATTATGAATTTTTACAACCCCAAGCCTTGACCATCCTACTTTTTTTTTTTTTTTTTTTAATTTCGGATTTGTTATTTAGGGATACTGCATTTGAACATTTTATTTGAACATTTTATTATGTGAGTAACATTCCTTTCGCTGACGTACCAGTCTAGTGAGAAGGGAGAGGTTGCTTTTCTTGACGCACCTTTTCAAAAAGTCAGGAGGTGTGTTTAAATAGGTGCATCTCTCTTCCTCTGTCACATCAAGCTTCAAACGATATGTTAGAAAGAGATTTCCTATAGAAACACAGCAGGGTTTAGATGCGAAGTAGAGTGGCCTGGTTTATATTTGGTTTATATTTGACTTTGCACGTGCATGCAGAAGCAGCAGCATAGTGTGTGGCATTATCCACACGTTTGCCTGTCTATTTTACATGCAGCATTCGCTAGATGGCACATCAGAGCCAGAAATTCCTTCTTGGTAAGTCTTCCAATTCGGAATGTAAGAAGTTTGGGGACTTCATGCATTAAACCCACTGTGCTTGTGTATAGTCTGGGAACTGATCTGTCCTGCTGGTACTGAAATGGATCCTCATTCCAACCCCATATGAATCTCTGAGGTATCTGTTCACAGACGCACATATAGTAGCACTGTGGACCTTTTGTG
This sequence comes from Gogo arcuatus, assembly GCA_028570945.1. NCBI lineage: Eukaryota > Metazoa > Chordata > Actinopteri > Siluriformes > Anchariidae > Gogo > Gogo arcuatus. The sequence continues at coordinate 12,416,739 of JAOTRR010000030.1, forward strand.
TTTCACTAAAATAGAGTCTGTGTTTTTGTTTTTCACTAACACAGAATCTGCCACAAACATAAGTGATGCTGATGGTGGTGATCATAGGGTGGGAGTTTGGTTCTGTTTGAATGATTGGTGCAGTTAGTTATACAGTATATTCTTTTGATTCTCACAACTACATTCAGACTTTAAATATGTGAATGATGGGTGGAGATTACTAAATAAGGGGGACAAGGAACCTCTCCTTTGAGGTTTCTCTCGGGCTCGTGTTGGGATTTGGGATCACTGCAGCCTACCCAAATGAATGGATGACTCTCAGGTTCTTTGGGTGGTGTTTGCAGAAAGCTTGTGCAGTAATGATATCTTTCATATTTAAAAGACAAAAAAGATGACCCAGGCATTTATTACAAGATCCATATTATCTACTTGTTTGGCCATTCAAACTCTAGAGCATCACATTGTTTGCATATCTTAAATGTCTTGCAGTTCTGTCCATCATCCTCTGCAGCTCTACAAGCTTCTCCTTCATTGTAGCTGGACCAGAAGTGTGATACATTTATTTCAGAATTCTGTAACTTTTTTTGAGAGCTCTGCTATTGTCCTTCACCACACAATTTAGGGTGTGGACAGAGCGAGGGAATATGAAGAACCTTCCGTAGCTGGAGCTGATAACAATGAGCCTCATTTATCAAGCTGGATACAAATGGATTTATTCATACATTGATCGTAGGAGCATTTACACAATAAATTTTGTATTCGTAAAAATCCTGTAATTTCAGAAAAACACTTTACCGTACTCGTGCTCCTGAATGTGTGCACATTTGTACATAAGACGACCGACTAATGTAAATTTCAATTGAGCAGCTTCAAATCCTATAAATTCTGATGAATTACTGAACTTTTATATATAGATTATCTCAGGTGATGTATAAGCCGGTTCCCACCTCATCATCTTTTAATTCTATGCCACACTTGTATAGAGCCAATATGAAGTAACTGATCTGGTATGTTTCAAGCTGCAATGTGCTATATGTTCCCTAGTGTGCCATCATCGGCCTTCCTATGACACTCGTATACCTCCACACGGCATGTGGGAGAGTGCATTAGCACATACTGGCTGACAGTAACCGAGACATTTTGCTTTGAATAAAAATAGTGGTTTCCCTGCATGATGTGCTTGGTGTCCATGATCACCTGGGTATGGTAGATTTTTATTTTTTCTCTGTTTTCATGTAAAATCACATTCTTTTCACCTCATTTAATTCACATCAGCTTTTCTGTAATTCAGCTCCAGATTGTGGCCTTTTCACAGGGTTGTTGCACTGATATATATTTTTTTTTATTGGCATAGACAGAATCAAAATAACTCACTTCTTCCTCTGAGAAAGTCTTTTTTGCTGTTTACTTGTCATTTCAGCACAGTGAGCTTTGCCTTTTATAGAGTTTTGTGGGCATCACCAAATGCAAATCAGCATTGCCATGCATGTGCCTGGTAATTTACAGATGATAAATGCCAATCATTATATATACGCACGTATGGAGAAGATCAAGATTTCAAAAATTTATTAAATCCAGCAGAAATTTTCTTATGCAAATAATTACACATAACCTTACTAAAAATTAATAAATGAGCCCCAAACTTGTACATTGTCAGTCAACAGTGCAAGTGATTTCATACTCAACCTTTAGCACATTTCTGGCCTCGATAATATATGTGGCTTTGTATCTATAGGAATTTTGGAACTCCTAGTAGTGGTAAACCTGGCTTCAGTTTTCACATGGTGAACAAGGTCCACATATGTTTCAGATTTAGCCTCTCTTACCTCCATCATGGCTTCACATCTCTTGGTACTTTTCCTTGACCATATCTTTTAGTGCCTGACTTTCTTCTCTTTCTGTCTTTCTTCTCAGGAGGCTGTAGCTTGGGTCTAATTCATTAACAAAAGACTCCTTTTCAAAAATGGTAAATGGCAGCATGTTCATGATGACCAAGTTTGACAAAAGCCTCATCAAGCATAGCTGTGCATCAGGACCAAGAGGACTGAGGAGAAAATGATGCAGACACATTCTCATATGGGTGGGGTGGACGTGCAGAAAAAGTCATGGCTGGTGTGAACACTACTTAATAATTACCAGTTTATCAGTCATAGGGGATTTATGTATATATGATTTTATGCATTGGACTGCTGCCACATGATTGGCTGATTGGATAATTGTATGAAGTATGTCTTGTCAGGCAACCATGTAGTTGCAGCACAGTGCATAAAATCATGTAAATACAGGTCAATATCTTCTGTTATGTTCACATCAAACGTCAGAATGGGGGGGAAAATGTTATCTTAGTAACTTTGACTGTGGCATGGTTCAGGGTGCCAGGTGGGCTGGTTTGAGTATTTGCAAAAACCTTTGGGTTATAGTACAATGGGAGATCCACAGCATAAATATGCAGCTGTATCTACGCTCGCTGGCCACTTTATTAGGAATACCATGCTAATACTGGGCAGGGCCCATCTTTTCTCTGAGAACAGCCCCAGTTCTTCATAATACACTGTGGTGCCCCCTAGCGCTCGGGCTCGGACACAGACTCAGGAGATAGAAATCTGGGGGAAACACAAGTGCTCTTTGAAAATAAAAGGTGACAGGGAGTGGGGGGGGGAGGGAGTGAAGGTGCGAGGTGCTGGTGAATCTTTCCGTCCTAGCGTGAGAATGTCCCTTGGAGACTGTCGAGATTTTGCCGCTCAAGGGAGGCGTCTGGGAGGAGAGCCGCTTCTTTTTGAAGACTGGTGAGTGCTGTCAGAGTGCTGGAATCTGTCGGCAGACAAATAGAGCAGCACAGATTCATTACTTCCTCTCACCATCCTCCTACTCACCCAATTGGCGAAGTGGTGTCCTTTTGTATCCTCCCCATGCCTCGTGGAGTGTGAGTGAGCATGCTGATTAGCGAGCTCCAGCCGCGCTGCATTAGGTGCCCCCGCCCCTCAGCCATGTGTGCGGTGTTTACCAACAGTGGTGCTGTGGCGGCGTTGTCTCTCCAGCACCGCCGCTATGGGGAGAGTGGGACGCTGTTCCTTCAGCACCACTGCGACAGCATGGCGAGGAGTGCTTGTTTGTTTGTGCACAAGGGCAGCTGGCCCGCCGTTGTCACAACAGATTACATAAGATGTTGGAAACATTCCTTTGAGATCATTTTCCATGATGACATGATCGTATCATATAATTGCTGCAGATTTTTTTAGTTGCACATTCATGCTACAAATCTCCCGTTCTCCCACATGCCAAAGGTGCTCTACTGGATTCAGATCTGGTGACTGGGAAGGCCATTGAAGTACACTGAACTCATTGTCATGTTCATGGAACGAGTTTGAGAGAACTTCTGTTTTGTGATATGGTGCATTATCATCATGAAACTAGCCATTATAAGACGGATAATTTGTGGGCATAAAGGGATGCACATATTCAGCAACAATACTCAGACAAGCTGTGGCTTTGAGTTAATGCTCGATTGGTATTAAGAGGCCCAAAGGGTGCCAAGAAAACTTTCCTCCCACAATTATACTACCAGCCTGATCTGTTGACCCAAGGCAGGCTGGGTCCATGGATTCATTCTTTTGACACAAAATTCTGACACTACCTTATGCATGTTGCAGAAGAAGACATTTTCCCAATCTTCAAATGTGCAGTTTCAGAGAGCCAGCTGTATCCTCAGTGCTAACTGTATCCTCAGATTCCTCTTCCTGGCTGACAAGAATGGACATAGTCTTCTGCTGTTGCCTTAGCCCATCTGCCTCAATATTTGATGTATTGTGCTTTCTGGGATGCTTTTCTGATCACCATGATTGTGAAGGGTGGTTATTTGAGTTACTCTAGTCTTTCTGTGAGCTCCAGTAAATTTGGCCATTCTCCTCTGAACTCTCATCAACAAGGCATTTCCAAGGTTCACAAAATTTCACAAAACCTGGGCTAAAGTTCACCTAGATAAACTCAGCATGAAGCAAAATCCTGGATGCAAATTGCATTTTTATGTTCCCATGTCCTTTGCCATTGACCTGAATTGGCTTTTTCATCAGTCAAATTAGGGCCTGAGCACTGTAGGTGCAAGGACCCTATTGGACCCGTATTTATTTATTTATTTATTTATTTATTTATTTATTAAGGCCCAAGCACCATAGGTGAGGATTTTTTTTTTCTTCTTCAGGACTTGACCTTTTTTGAGGTGGTTCCCATAGGCAAAAGTTCATGAAATGTGGCACACACATTAGTGCTTATGACAGTTACACGGAAAGAGCTTTGGCCCCGGGTGTGGCTCAGTGACTCTATAGCGCCACTATTTGTAATTTGAGTGTTGTGCCCGGCATATGATTTCACAAATGCACCAAATTTGGTAAAGTCGAGTCACTTTATTTATATAGCACATTTTTAAAACAACCTACGGTTGACCAAAGTGCTTTACAGAGTTAACAGATAAAAATATAGAGGGCATAAAAGTAAGTAGTATATAAATGAATAACAATATAACATGACAGGCAGATAAAACGCATCTAAAACACAAGCACATAAAACAACTAAAAAGCCAAAGAAAACACATGGGTTTTTAAAGCATTCGATGGTGGGGGCTGTTTAGGCGTAGAGCGGTAGTTTGTTCCACATCTTGGGCCCAGCTACAAAGAAAGCACGATCACCTTTTCGTCTCAAACGACTCTTCAGGATGGAAAGAAGCGCCTTGTTGGAGGTCTACCAGGACAGTGGGATTCTATGAAACCAGTGAGGTATTGTGGGGCCAGTCCGTTCAAAGCTTTAAAAACAAACGATAACATTTTAAATTCGATCCTAAACTTAACTGGTGGCCAGTGTAATGAGGCCAAAATCAGGATAATGTGGCAAGATTTTTTTTAATTTTGATTTTGTCAGTCTCTTCTGCTCTTTGGACCTCCCTGATCCGTCCTGATCTCCTACTTCTGGCTGGAGTCTCATCACATCGCTCCTGTGGAGGATGGCCCCATAT
>JAOTRR010000030.1:12428556-12442659 GCA_028570945.1 Gogo arcuatus
GAGAGTGAAATGTTTGCTTGTTTAAATATGTTGAGAAAAGTCTACAATTTCCATGAGATGTACTTATTTTTTTCACATGACTGTATAAGTGTGTCCTATATGGTCAAAAAGAGCAATTGTGTAACCAGGAAATTCATTATAATTTTGACATGAAGTCTATTTTGTTGAAGTTATCAACTGTTCATTGTAATCAAAGTAATCACTCTTTACAACCTTGGTGAACAGAAAAGCATCTCAGCATGCACAAAACATCAAACCGTGAGGTGGTTCGGCTAGAATAGCAGAAGATCACAATGGATTCCACTCCTGTCAACCAAGAGGAATCTGAGGCTATCATGGGAACAGACTCACAGAAACTGGGCAGTTGAAGATTAGGGGGGAAAAAATCATGTGGTCTTTTTTCAGTCTTCAGTTGTCCAGTTTGGGCGAGTCTGTGCTCATGATAGCCTCAGATTCCTGTTCTTTGCTGACAGGACCATTTTTCACATCATTATGTGTAAACTCTAAAGGCTGTGGTGTGTAAAAAATCTCAGGAGATCAGCAGTTTCTGAAATGCTCAAACCAGCACATCTGCCACCAACGACCATGCCACAGTTAGTCACAGAGATCATATTTTTCCCCATTCTGGTGTTTGATGTGAACATTAACTGGAGCCCTTGACCTGAATCTGCATGATTTTATGTACTGCGCTGCTGCCACATGATTAAATGATTGGATAACTGCATAAATGAGCAGGTGGACGGTTGTGTTCCTATTCATTGTCCAGCATTGTCAAACTAGAAACAAGAATTAAGTAATTCACTAGGAGGAACAGACGTCAGTGCAAACAGCTTTAGCTTAGTGGGAAAAAAAGTGTGAAAACAGCCTCAGTTTCAGAAATCATCTGCACCAGAAATGCAGTCAGCAGAAATTTTGGTAAATTAATATAACTGGTTTTTGTATCTGTTGCACTGTGCTGTGTTGTGCCAGATCTCTGGACTGCACCTGAGTGAGCGTGTGCAGTGGCTAGGCTGCCAGGGCAGCAGTGTGACACTCAGAGGATACCCTTGCTCCCTTTGGACCCTCTTCCACGTGCTCACTGTGCAGGCTGCCAGCCGGCCAGACGCTCTCGCCAACACTGGTATGAAAAGCCAAGCGCTTTCAGCTTTCCTCAGTTAAGTGGCTGAAAAGCTTGTATTTTATATGAAGTACTCAGATGGAGTATATGGATTGTAAATATTTCCTTTTTTACAATTGAAGCTCCTTTAAATGTTTTACAGACAGATCTGCTTGAGGTGTTTATATGAATTTTTGCTGTGGTTATGTTCTTACTGAGATTTTCCTGTTTGGTAACTTTGGCTCGTTTTCTCAGCGCTAGAGGATGATCCATTGGCTGTTCTACAAACAATGCGACAGTACATTGGAACGTTCTTTGGCTGCCATGAGTGCGGGAAACACTTTGAGGAGATGGCACAGGAATCCATGAGTCAGGTGAAGTCTCTGGATGAAGCAGTACTTTGGTTATGGAGGAAACATAACCAGGTTAATGCAAGATTAGCAGGTAAGCTGCAGAAGTGGAATATGAATTGGTGGAGCAGATGCATTTGCAATATTAATGTCATATTGTAATCAAATAATACAAGGCATTCATTTTCATTTTATATAGGATCAATGAGTGAAGACCCCATGTTTCCTAAAACACAATGGCCCACTCCTGACCTCTGTCCAACATGCCATGAAGAACAGGATGGGCTTCATGTGTGGAATGAAGACATGGTCCTTGCTTTCCTCAAAAAACATTATAGTGCTGACAACATCTCCCCCAAATACACCAGTGATATCCTTCCAGAAGCAGGTGCAGTTGCAGATATCAAAGCCATATCAACCCCATCCAGTGTTCTTATTAAAGGGTTGAAGCCATCTCCCGAAGGTGTTCCAAAACACATGAAGCAAACTGATAAACGTGCAACTGGAGGCATCCAAAAGGAGCCTAACCTCCAATTCCTGGGACTGGGCTTCTCCGGTGTGGACATGAGTCTGTGTGTGCTATTGTACGCGTTCTCTTGCGTCTTTCTCATGCTCATGTTCTTCTTCTTCCGTGTTCGCTCCAAAAGGTGGAAGATCAAAAACCACAGACCATACGTATAGCAGTCACATTCAGAAACTCTTAGGAGAGATCTCAGTGTAATATAGGAATCACCTGTTTGGGTTGAAGGGAATTTTCTTAATTTATTTGGTTATTATATTGTTCTGCTTTGTGAGTTTTGCTGTGGTGAGACTAATGTCCTAATGGCGAGGCTGATTTATGAATTTCATAGAAATTAAGATCATGTTTCTGACCTACTTGTAAGGTCAAACTCTTAGTGGATGTTTTTTTTTTTTCAGTTCTGATATAAGCAGAGGTGATGTTTAAAAGGTCACGACTGTTTTACAAATCTTTTAATCAAAAGACTACTGAGGTCAAAGAGGTCTATTTTTATGAAAATAGTATGTATAACAGTTATTTATAGACATTTTAATGAAGCAGAGGTATCCCCTTAAATGCAAATTGTGGACTTGTTTACCCCATCAGCGAGGGTTAGCAGCAAAGCTGACACCCTTTAAATCACTGCCTTCTAATGACCTGCAATTAAACAGGAAAGAAGTGACAGAAGTGTTGTTTGTGTTTAACTCCTAGATGTGTTTTAGTAGGTAGTTTGTACTACGGACCTTTGACCTCTTTGTTAATGGCCTTTATAGGACCTCATCATTAATTCAGTTCCCATAGTGTTCTGTGATGTGATGGGATTCTCAGTTGTGTGCCAGTGCACTGGACCATTTACTCAACATTTTTTCTTGCAGCTTGTTATATTAGTCATGCATTGAATATTAGTGCATTTAAGCATTTCCTCACATGATTGTAGTCTCTCTTTTTATTTATTTATTTATTTTTTAAACGGTGATGCAGTCCAGTGCAACCAATTTTGATTTCTGTGCCCAAATTTCCATTTGTCTAGTGCTGTACAACCAAAATAGTGAGGTTGAACCTATTTTGCTAGTTCAGTTTGTCAGCTACTGTGAAATGTTGTTGTGGTATCTCACTGAAAGCACACTTAAATTATTGATATGGAAATTGACTGTCTTAATGCATCTATTAGGATGATAGGAATTGCTTATCTTGACTGGTGAATCAGGACAGTTTCAGCTGGATTTCTTTTTAAACAATTTGAATCATTGGAAGAATATTGTGAATTGAGTACATAATAGAAAAGGATTATCACAGCTTTAATATCAGATCATAGGTTTTCATTTTGTGTTGAGAAGCTTCAGGATCTAAAGCCATTTTATCAGGTAACCTGAAGTCTTTAATATCCATGTGCACTACAAACAGTATTTTTTGTCAGGATGATTTTTGTGTAAAAATTATTTGTAAATACAGGAACATTTTGTTTCAATCCTGTTTCCACCTTCAGCATTTGATGTGCTTTCCCATTTAATTCCATTGGAATTAAATAGGAAGTGTTTTTAAACCTGTTAAAGCAGTTGTGTAATTCAGTGTGCTTGTTTGGATGAATTAGCCTTACTAAATGACAGCTTCTGTGTTGAGAGGAGGTAAACAACCTCTCCCATGTTCATAGCTACACAGAAAAGAGGCCTTTTCAGCTGCTACAAAATTACACTGTTTTATTTTCAGTAGTTTTGAAGTTGGAGTATTTTTATGTGAAGAGTATTTTTGGAGTTGACGTGTATACATTATTGTGTAGTTGATCTCATCCTCAAAGAGGAATTGCAGCATTTTTATGATCAAAATTGTAACTTGTTTGAAAAATAAAATGTGTTTATTGGCATCAATTATGAATGTCATTACTGAGATTTTTGTATTTCTCATATAAATGCTACAGCTGAGTTCAACCTTTGTGTCCCTTCTTGTCAACTCAACATCACCATGATGATACCACACAGACACCCTAAAGATGGCTGTAGATGTTCTTCCTTGGCTAGCCTAAAGACTGCAGTTGCAAAAAGCAGTTCACACTCAAGTCCCCATCATTGAACAGTTGATAAATTCAGTTTGACACTACTGTATAAAGTTTAAACTCTAATGATGTTCATACTCAAGTTCCTTTTGGTGCAATTCGCACTATTTGACTCTATAATAGAAGAGAAATTATTTATAATCACACTATCTTTACTTATCCCTGGATAAATAAATTTATTGGGATAAAATTAGTTCATATGCTTAAAGTGTTTATTTTTCTGTAAAGCTGCTTTGCGATAATATCTGTTGTTAAAAGCGCTATACAAATAAACTTGACTATCTGCTGTCATCCGGATGAGGATGGGCTCCTCTCAAGGTTTCTTCCTCTTGGTGCCTCAGGGTGTTTTGTTTGTTTGTTTCCTTGCCACAGTCACCTCGGGCTTGCTCATTAGGGATCAATTTAATATTTAAATTTAAATTTTATGTCTGGATTTCTGCAAAACTGCTTTGTGACAATGTCCATTGTTAAAAGCACTACATAAATAAAATTGAATTGACAAATACATTTAAAAAAAATTAAATTTAAGCAATTTTATGTATACTATATCTCTGTGTGTGTATGGTGAGCAGAGGAAAAATGAAAAGTTATTTTAAAATACAGATTGCAGCAGCTCCTGAGTGGGCAACAGAAAAGCGTTCATGTTGTTATTGTGAGATTGTGAGTTTGATTCCTGATGATGCTGCGGCCACCTAAAGAGCAAAACTGGCTATAGTCTCTAGGTGGGAAGGATGAAATTATTCTCTCTCCACTGTCAGTCACAGTCACACTAGCCAGTCATGAGCATCTGTGAATGCATGTACGAAGAGGGCAGATAATACTTTCCTTTGAGTGTGTTATGCTGCCATGTGGTGTAGCATGAGTAGCAGTTCAAGAATGTGTCTCAGAGGAAGCATATGCTAGACTTCATCTCCAGCTGGTAGCTTTCATGTGATAGGAGATAGCTGGGTGAGAATTGGCAAATGAGGGGTTGGATGGGAGTTGCAGAAAACTATTGGAAGGCTTTAAGTGGAACCACTTACAATGTTTGTCCATGTCTACCCATTTTCACTGTAAAAAGTGACAAGATTTTTCTCTTATATTTCATTCGATTCTTGATTTCAAATCAAAAGAGTGGTATTGTCTATCATTGTGCATTTACTAAAATTGCAAGAAGTTATTCAGTTACACCTCACTTAATCATCATAGTCATGGAGTTAAACTGTAGTCACCTGGAGTGTCAAAAGTGAGGAGCTTGTCTTCTGTTGATCAGTGATCTATGGAGTTTTCATTTCACCCGCAGAAAATAAGAACTAGATCCACCAATGGTCATATGTTCAACTTGGATGAGGTGTGTGTCCCTTCTTGTGCAATTGATATCATACATGGATGACATACATTAATGTACACTGGACAACTGAAGACTGGAAAAAGACCAGACAATGTTTTTCCAATCTTCAATTGTCCAGTGTGGTGAGCCCATGCACACAATAGCCTTGGATTCCTGCTCTCTGCCAGCAAGAGTGAAACCAGATATGGTCTTCTGCCGTTGTAGCCCATCTGCTTTAAGGTTTGATGTGTGTTCTAAGATGCTTTTCTTCTCAACATTGTTGTAAAGGGTGTTTATTTGAGTTACTGTAATCCTCCTGTCAGCTTGTACCAATCTGGTCATTCATGTTTTTTGTTTCTTACACCACTCTGTGTAAACTCTTTAAACTGTTGTGTATGAAAAACCCAGGAGATGGCACTAACAACCATGCCAGAGTCAAAATTATTGAGATCACATTTTTCCCCATTCTGATGTTTGATGTAAACATTACCAGAAGCTCTTTTCCTGTATCTGCAAAATGTTATGCATTGTGCTGCTACCACACAATTGGCTGTTTGGATAATTTCATGAATGAGCAGGGTTATTAATTAAAGTCTCTGCTGTGTGGCTCACAGAATTATGTAGTAATTGGTCTCAACTAGAGTCTGGGTTTCAACAGGGCTCTTTCTTTTTCTTTTTTTATTCTGGTCACAAAGTTATTACTTTAATTTGTACCTGCCTGAGATATTTTCTAATGAATTTAGTTGATCCAGTTTCCCAAAATATAAACAAACTAGTAGCCTTATTTAAAACCACTGCAACCCTGACCAGGCAGTTACTAAGGAGGCCCAAAGAAAATAGAAACAAACCTGTGTCAGATGTCAATTTTAAATTATGGCCAAAATGGCTTCTCATACTACTCTGTATATATGAGCTAACAGATGCATATCATATGCTAGCATCGTTCTGATTGACATAGTAGATGGGGATTCCCACCAGGTGAGTAAGACCTGCTTACAAGTATGCTCTCTTGGACTTTCGGTTATGGATGGCTGTCATCGTCAGAAATGTAATCCAAGATGTCATTTAGTTTATATGTAATATACAGATCTGAGAGGTTTATAGTGAACTTTGCACAACCATGATTGGGGTAAACTCACATAGCCAGACGTTTTTTAAGCAAGCATATCAAGCACTGTAATATAGTTAAAGTCTTCACCAATAGCCAGTAGATTTGTTTTTAGGCTCTTTTTTAAAAATGAGGTACAATCTAAATCTAAATCTGAAACAATCTAAAAATTCACAAAGTCAAATCACAGAATTGCTAAGTTGACAAAATAAAAAGCAAATATGGCTTCCTTTTTCCTCCAGGAGGCAGTATGGAGGCACTGCTTTCCCCTCCACAGCTCAGACTGCAGTCTCTTTTCACTAGGGACATCATACGTGTGCGCATGCAGTCTCTCATTTGCTAACATCCTGCCTGTCAGCTTAATAGCTGTTGATATCGGCACTTTCTCTTCAAGAACCAGTGGATGGTTGGTGTTCAGCACTCTGGGATAGCCTAAATCACGAAACCAGAGATGCAGAGATTTTCCTTAAAGTGAGAATTATTGATCCATAATAATAAAAAAAAAGTTTGATGACTGTCTTTGAGCTCTCTTGTATGAGTGAAACATGCAATAAAGTGAAATTTAGAATGAAGTGAACATATAGTATATGAAGGAAATTGTCAAGCTTATGTTGAAACACGGTAAGATTTGGTGGTGTTGGGGGTGGGAGGGGGTTGTGACACAGTTTCAGTTTTTCAGAAGACCAGACAGTCAGGTGAGCTCAGCTCTTGCTGCACTTACAAGGGCATATGTCTGACAGACATCATTGATATAAAGCTTTCCCTCTAATATTAGACACACAGCCAGCATGTTCCTGACATTTTTATGTTTCTCTTAAATAGTGCTGACTCATGCTCCACTGGCGTCTTAGCCTTAAAAGGCAATGAGTCAAAGGCAGGGCTTCAGTAGCCCCCTCCACCCCCCTCCACTTTCACATCTACTGTGCTGAGTGATGCTGCTTTACCACCCTAGTGCTGCTCCATATAGTCTGCCTTACACTGCAGTGGTTCAGTTTTCCGTCTCACGAATAATGACAATTTCACAGTCTTAACACTTTGTCAAAAAGCCTGCTCTTTGTCATTTTTAGGTAGAGACATGACAGCAGAAGCAGTTTGGAGGCTGAGTCTGCACCTGCTTTGCGTTTTTTCCCCTCATCTGGCTCTTATCGGAGGAGTATCTGTCTGATGCCGTGTTGGCACATCTGATTGGGTATGCAGACTCTGTACTGAGCATGCCAGCCTGTGACAGGGACTGCATTGCAGCGCTGCTCGCCTGGCACGCTCCATTTGTCTGCCTTTAATGTAAATAATCGGAGGTGGGATGGGGAGGGGGGCTCCTGATGGATTATGTGACTGCGCCTGTTTCAGTCTCGTAGGATGACATGAGACGAATTCTCCCATTTCTCCCCTCTTTCCCATCTCTTGATTGCTCTAATAAAAGTAAGCCATTGCTCTGGCTTTGCCCAGCTTTTTGTCTCTATAGCACATGCACGAGTTATACTCTGCAGGGCAATTATCTGCATCAGCCTCATTCTCTCTCTCCCTGTTCTCTTTTGCTCTCTCTCTCCCTCACTCTCCATGTGTCCTTAAATGACTTTCTCTCAGTCTCCCTCCCTCCCCCTCTCTCCCCCGTCTCTGTGTCTGTGCCTATAGCCTCTCTCTCCCGCTCTGTGACATACAGTAGATGGTGCATCGATTGCACACAGACGCTCGCTTTCCCTCTTGCTAGGAAGTCCTGTGTAGAGAGGCGAGGATGGATTGAGACACACATCTCTCTCTCTCTCCCTCTCTCTCTCTTTCTCTCTCTTTTTTCCTGCTCTCCTTCATTCTGCTGAGCTAATGTGAGGAGCCAGTCTGCCTTCTCTATCCCTTCTCGGAGGATTCTGCTCTAGAGGTCAGGTAGTGGGATGGTGGGACAGGGAGGGAGGGTAGGGCTGGTGGGTCAGCTTGCAGCTTCTTCTGAATACTTCTCACAAGCTAATTCAGAGTTACTAAACATATAGTATGTGCTAGTGTTAGAGGAGAGAGTGTGGCGTTTAGTAGGGGAGTTGCTGTGCAGTATTTTTCCTCCAGGTTTCTATTTCCTTTTGGTTGTCCTCTGGGATATGAAAGAGCCAGGATCACAGCAAGTTCTTACTTTTAGGAATAAGGTCAAATCCTGTTTTTTGCTCTGAATTTTTTTTCAGTTTGTCCTGTGTATTGATATTCTGTATGGACTGTCCTCTTTCAGATGCCCACTGGGAATTCTGTGGAGATCTGAAGCTGGCGCAATGTCTCAGCTCCTGCACATGGAGATTCCCAACTTTGGCAGTGCAGTGCTGGACAGCCTGAATGAGCAGCGGCTGCTGGGCCAGCACTGTGACGTGGCCATTATGGTGAACGGGCAGGCCTTTAAGGCCCACCGTGCTGTGCTGGCTGCCAGCAGCCTTTACTTCCGTGACCTCTTCAGTGACAGCAGCCAGACTCTGTTCGAACTGCCCTCTTCGGTGGCCCCATCCTGTTTCCAGCAGATCCTGTCTTTCTGTTACACAGGCAGGATGACGGTGACAGCCAGTGACCAGCTCATGGTCATGTACACAGCCGGTTACCTGCAAATCCAGAACATTGTGGAGCGTGGGATGGACTTGATGTTCAAGGCCAATGCTCCTTTCTGTGACTCGCAGACATCTGCCACAGACGATCCTCCCAGCCCAAACAACAACAACGCCTCACTGTTGCTAGGCGACCGGCCTACGGCTGTCTGTAAAATTAAAGAGGAGAAGCTGGAGACCCCTGTGTGTACTCAGAGTGGTGAGCTCAAGCAAACTGAGGATGATGCCAAGGGACTCAGGAGCAGATCTTTGAGGGGGAGTGCACTTTTCTACACCACTGGTGCAGGAAACGGGACCCTGAGCGTAGTTCACCCATATGAACACTCATCAAGAGATCACTCAAGCCCCGGAGCCTCCAGCCTACCCACCACGGACAGCCCCACTTCCCATCAGAACGAGGAAGAGGACTTTGAAGATGACTCATATGACAACCTTACCAGTGGGAAGATCTATGGTGTCTCGGCCAGTCTCTATGGCAGTAAATGTCAGAATGGATGAAATCTTAAAATACACTTGGCTGAACATTTAGGTTTGAAAGCCCTCTGATACTATGTGTTTGTCTCTCCTCTCCTCCTAGTGCATGAGAAGATGGAGGTGTCGTCCCTGCCTCCATCCCTGGAGAGCCGTTTCTGCACGCTGCTCGGAGGGGACAGAGAAGCTCTTCCTGCTGGACTTATCAGTCAGATTGGCTACCGCTGCCACCCTGCACTCTACACAGAGGGAGATCCAGGCGAGAGGCTGGAGCTGATTGCAGGTAAGGCCTCAGCTCTGCAATTCTATCCCCTTTCAGAAAAAGCTTATCAGCTGACTGAGTAGGATAGCATGCTTAGAGAGTTGAAATCTCATTGTTTCTTTGTTGTTGGGGTTGTGAAAGGATCTGGTGTGTTCATGACACGTGGGCAGCTGATGAATTGCCACTTGTGTGCTGGGGTCAAGCACAAAGTCCTTCTCCGGCGCCTGCTTGCTGCTTTTTTTGACAGGTCTGTAGAGTGTTACTGTATGTATACCTTTGTTTTTGCCATGTATACCTTTGGTTTTATCAAATAAATGCTTTTAAAATACCTAAGATAGGACATATCAGAACATCAGCAGCATCTGCAATAGAGATTTTCAAAGAATCAGTGATGTATGTGATAAACATGGCTGTTAGTGAAATGTTCAGTGTGTGCCCCTCTGTGGCTGACTGTGGTATGACAACTGCAGGAATACACTGGCAGACAGCTGTGGGACAGGCATCCGCTCCTCCAACTGTGATCCCAATCGCAAACCTTTGGACAGCCGCATACTCAATACAGTCAAACGTGAGTCCTCCTTAGTTCCTCATATGTATGTGACAATGTTTAGTTTAAATTCTCAGTATTGCTGAATAGTAATCTTTTCCAAAGTGTCCAGTGTGTAAATAGTGGTCAAAATTGTTCATGTGTTGCATGCTTCACATTTTTAAATGTGCAGTTTGCAATGTTTAAAGTATTTCTAATCCTGTAAGTACAATATAATTTCAGAGCCTTAGGAAAACTGATTCATGAGCTGAACTGCAATCTTGTTATGAAGTGGACATGTGGATGTTTATTCATTTCAGGCTTCTGTTTACAATCTTCTGGCCTGAAAATTAGTTCTGCCCCCCTTCCCACCCAGACAGAGTTTCTTAGCCCCACCTTTAATAGGCAACTCATAGGCATATGTACTATATTTTGAACAAAGCTGGAAGGGCCATTTTGGGGGAAGAGGAAGGCCTGTGTATATTTTATTTGCAATTTCACTTCAGGCAGCAGAGGACTCTAAAAATAGCAAACTGCTCCTCTAATTCAGCTGGTTAATATTCATAAGAATTCTCCTATTTTGATTTTCTTCTCTCTCCTCTTTGAAGTTTACTGTCAGAACTTTGCCCCAAACTTCAAGGAGAGTGAGATGAATGTGATCGCCGCAGACATGTGCACCAACGCACGCCGGGTTCGTAAGCGCTGGCTGCCCAAGATCAAGTCTATGCTGCCTGAGGCTATTGAGGTGTACAGAGGCTCTGTGGTGTTAGGCCAGGTAGATGGAGTCACCCAGCCCAGTCCTTCCTTCCTGTTTGAGTCCGACTTCAAACACCTGGCCCAGGCAAACCTGACTTTGGAGCAGCATCTCTATGGTGACTGCAGAGAAACACTGAGAAATCACTTCCCTGGAGTCGTCATAGAGGAGAGAGCCACCACAGAGACAAGCAAGGCTGAAGCGCTGCGATCACGCTCCGGGGACAATCCAGAAGATGTGCCTCCAAAGCATCTGGAGAACTCAGAGAGAGAAGGGACAGTCCTCGCCATAAACCCGGCCAGTAAGAGAGTTGACGGGGACAGTAGTAGCCCCAAAAGCCAGCCAGAGGAACACAGTGAAGAGCGGGCACTGGTAGAAGACCAGTGAGTTCTCCTTTTCACACCATTCTAACCTCATCTATTCTTCGAACAAGGAGTGCTATCACTAATTACATGGCTTCATGCCACTTAAATAACATGTCAAAATCTGCACGATGGACACTGACATGCAATGAATATATCAAAGAACTTCAGTGATAAATACAGCATTTTGCAAAAAAGCTGTAAGTGCTAAAACAGTAATTTATCATAAGTAATACTCTCTCTCTTACATGCACACATACACCCATACACACACCCACACACACACCCATACACACATACACGTACATACACGCACACACACACACGCATATACACACACATATATATACATAAATACATGCGAACATCCGACTGGGTGGATTGTTATGCATGTGATGCTCAGCATTTAACTGACTACGTGTCCTCTGAATGACCCTTACAATACAAATGGACAACTGGTTCATGTTCATGGCCCACTGCATGGCAAGAAAAAAAGCTGAAACTGTCCATTAACACAACATACATTGCTTCAGATATCCAAGCTATACCGCTGGGTTTGGACTATAACAGGAGGAGAGGATAGAGATACTTTATTTTAAAAAAAACAGCTGACTGTGGGACTGCTGACTTGAACACAGAGTAGGAAGCAGAACAGAGAACATCAGTTCTCTGGAGAGAGAAATGCTGGACTCTCACTTTCTCCTCCCATGCTCTTTTTTCCTCTTTATTCGCTTGGGCTCAAGCTGCTGTATTGTACATGCTTGCCTGATTTTTGCATATCAGCTGGTCTGGAAAATTGAATTACTGGTGGATTTTGAAGTGAAATAAAGGAAAGTATTATTTTGAGGGAACTATTGGTACAGCTTCTTCATATATTACACATGGGGACTGCAATCATGCCATTTTACCTTGCTGACTAAGCACCTAATCAACATTTATGTGTGCACCCATTTTAAGGCCTCCTTTGTCATCCTTATAGACATTACGTTGACTCCATCTCTGGGCTCCCTAAGTTTGGTAAGTTTGTTTCCTTAATTCTTGATCTGCAAAAAGAGAAATAGCTTGCTTCTAAAAATATCCGCAATTATTTATCTATGTCAAAACCATACAAATAATCATCTACTTATGTAAATATATGTAAAGCAAACTAACATTGGTGCAGATAATCACCTTAGGTATCTAAAGAGTAAATAAGTAGGATTATGGTGTGAGGTACTGGTTTCCTGTTGGTCAATAATCTGCTCATTTGGGTCCTTTAGCTTCCCAATGAGCTTCTGCTGTGGCAGGTTTATTGGACTAGCAGGCAAATCAAAATCACGAATGGCTCGACACTGCCTGCAGTTTTTCAGGTGCTCATTTTCCAGCCGAAAGAAATTCCAGATTGAACGCCTGCAGAATAAAAAATTAAATTAAATTAAATAGGTTGGTTTTCTCAGAAACAATATTTAAAAGTAAATGGATTTTTAAAAACATTCATTCTCAAAAGACAAGAGTCAAGTTACTGCAATGGCAGGATTTGCCTGAGCAACTTCAAGAATCGATACATTTTTAGTGCCTTACTGTAAAGTAAATCTAACCTGAGGACCTCCAATGGAGCCAGTATGGCACTAGCAGTAACAACAGCAGCTGAATCCTTCATCTGAGCCAAGAGGATATTAATAGCCCAAGAGATCCGCAGTAGCACATCTGCTAACATGGCTGCATAGTAATACACCTAAAAAGCCACATAAAAAAATGTACAGAATTTATTGAAGTTTTAAATAAAATGAACACCAAAATAGAAGGATGCATGACTAAGTGTTCAACTATGATTAGATTTAATATGATTAAACTATTACTATCAATATGTAATGTCCATTTAAATACTAATTTTAGCCCAGCTAGACTTCTATATATAATAACATATCTAGAAGTATTGGGTGTATCACATTACACTGCATCTGCACAGTATATCTCAATATTCTCTATGAACATTTAAAAATACACGGATCAGCCATAACATTAAAACCACTGACAATTGATGTTATTCACTTCACCTGTCTCATTACAGTGACACCTGTCAAGGGGTGGGATATATTAGGCAGCAAGTGAACAGTCAGTTCTCGAAGTTGATGTGTTGGAAACAGGAAAAATGGGCAAGCATAAGGATCTGAGTGACTTTGAAAAGGGCCAAATAGTGATGGCTAAATGACTGGGTCAGAGCATCTCCAAAATGGCAGGTCTTCTGGGGTGTTCCCAGTATGCAGTTGTTAGTATCTATCAAAGATGGACTAAGGGAGGAAACTGGTGAACCAGCAACAGGGTTATGGCCACCCAAGGCTCACTGATGCGTTTGGGGAGCAAAGGCTATCTTATCTGGTCTGATCCCACAAAAGCTACTGTAGTACAAATTGCTGAAAAAGTTAATGCTGACTATGATAGAAAGGTGTCAGAATACACAGTGCGTCACAGCTTGCTGCGTATGGGGCTGCGTAGCCGCAGACCAATCAGCGTGCCCATGCTGACCCCTGTCCACTGCCAAAAGAGCCTACAATGGGTATGTGAGCATCAGAACTGGAGCGTGGAGCAATGAAAGAATGTGGCCTCGTCTTATGAATCACGTTTTCTTTTACATAATACGTATGGCCGGGTGCCTTTGTATCGCTTACCTGAGAAAGCGATGGCATAAGATGCACTATGGGAAGAAGGCAAGCAGTGTGATGCTCTGGGCAATGTTCTGCTGGGAAATCTTGGGTCCTGGCATTCA
>JAOTRR010000030.1:12505653-12516546 GCA_028570945.1 Gogo arcuatus
CAGAGATAGTTGTGGGTTCTTTTTTTTCGTGGAAGGGTACCAACAAATTTGTCCACGTCTATACATAATAATGCTGATAATCATCCTAAACATCTAACAGCCAATTCATAGCATAATTAGTAGCAGACTAACTATATTAAAGGAATAGATGTGAAATAAAAAAAAGTCACCCAAGTGGCTTCATTCTTACTCATTGCCAAATCTCACCATCTAGTATGTATGAGGTAACATTTGTGGCATAAATATATTGACTGCTGTTGTCTACTGTTTTAAATGAAACAGCAGCTGCTGACGTGCATTTGCTTACTGATTGTTGTTTTTTTAAATTTATGTTATAAATATAAATAACGTAAATGACGTGGAAAAATGGTTGCTATTGCAGAAACATATGCTAAGATTATGCTTTTGTTTGTATTGAAAATAGTTTATTGTCAATATTGATGGCCTTGACTTGATAATTACAGTAAATCATTTTGCATAATTCACATGATTACAATGTTTAACTTATTAATGAATGACACTAGGTTATTTTAATAGTGTATAGTTAAATTTAATGTTGTGGAACATCCACGAGACAAGTCAGTTCCTGCTATAATTTACATTATAGCAGCTACAATTGGACTTTCACCCACATCTCTCTCTCTCTCTCTCTCTCTCTCTCTCTCTCTCTCTCTCTCTCTCTCTCAAAAATGCAGTTTGTCGTCTTTTTTATTTTTTGAAAAGTGTGAACTCCTCTGTCCTTTGCCGTGCTGGAAAACTTTACAAAGCACTTATGACTGTTACAGAGACCTGACACCGATGACACCTTCCATAGATGTTAAATAAATGTCTCCTAGCTAAAATCCTCACCATCTCAATGATTGTCCATTTTTCTTTATTAAACAATACCTTTTTATTTAAATACATTCGTTAGATTATGTTGAATGTCCATCATACAATTCGCTGTGAATATTCTGTTACTGTAGAAACAATAGTGAATTAGAACGAATGCATTAATATAACATATCGGTCATATTATAGCCTGAATTACTGTCCGAGTCATGCAATTATCCAAAAATAATGCATGCCTTCTGACCAATCAGGTTTGAGAATTTAATCGTGCTATGTAATTAAGGAATATCACATGAGCAAGAGTGCTGTTGTATTGAATTTCAGCATGGCTGTGATTTGGCCTGAGGATGCAGGTTGAGTGCTGCAGGTAATCATATTGATATTCATTACAACAGCATGACTGTGAGTGTGATATTGCTTATTTACAACAGTTCTATAAACAAGAATTACATATAGAGTAACTACCGTTTCAGACACAATATGGCCCAAAATTTTGTTTATTTTTGCTCCATCAGTGAAAATAGTTCCCAAAGAAGCCACAGCTGGGTAGAGCATTGCATGTTTCCATGTAACACATAGATTGACTGACAGCCCATATTAAGTGTAGTAATGCTTTCAATGTTGTGAATGATTGCTAGAATTGGAATTTTATATAGCAGACAGTTATATTAAATGTCAGCATTCTTAGAATGCCACTTATCCAATCAAATAAGTGGACTGGAACCAACTGTTCTACTGTCTATAATATAATTATCAGCAATTATCAACAGCTGCTGTTTAACCTTAAAATAGACAACAACAGTCGCTAGTGACAAAGCAATGAACAAAGTAGTCAACATATTTTTGGCACAAATGGTACCGCATAGTCATCCCATGTATCCCAGCTTCCACCTGGAAGAGAAAAGACCAACACATGCATCCTTTCATAGGCAACTGAGAACACAGAAGAAGGCTGACCACTCTAACTTAACAGATGCTTTTATGTTTATGTTGCTCTAGCTCACTGAATTATTTTTGGGTGACCCAGATTTTATTACTTGTTAATCTTGTAGCTGTAGGTCAAAACAAAAGAAGCAAAATTCAAACAGTAAATATGCCTTAACAGGCCCAAATATTCCATTAAGTGAACAATTTACATGGACTCATGAATTATTGGCTCCTGTAACCTATTCTTTAGTGGCTTAAGTCATAACTTGGACATAGATATAAATGAGAAATATTCACCAATTTCTCTGTTTCTGGTGGTAAGGTATGTAGGCAGCTTCTGTACATTGAGTCTAGCTTTTATACGTAGGAGGATTTCCAGTTTGAATCTTGTAAAAACTTCTCTCCATCCAGTGGATTTTCTCCTCTTCTGAAGTCCACACAGTGTACATCTGGAATCATGACTATAATCCATATTATTTGTATAACTGACAACACACCATTCATATTCTACATGCATTGTAGTGGAAGACGAAGGAAGGGGTATCACTCATGCTGTTTAAATTGCTGTGCGCTTTGTTTATGATTTGTGTATGATTTGTTTCTAACTGTGGGGATTGCGACTACTTGTCATCCTGCAGAGAACATCATCACATCAGCAGCACTGGAGAATGATAAGACTATTAAACTGTGGAAGAGCTATTGCTAAGGCACAGGAGTAATTAACAGATTTCTGTGAGAGACGTTTGACCTAAGGAATTAGTATAATGTATTGCTTATGGTGTGTGCAGGGTTAACTGATTAGTCTGCTCTGATTATTCCCTGTTCATATAGTATTTGTCTATATTCTTTCTTATCATTATTTTATTGCATATATTATTAGAAGATGAGCTCTGAGTACCACAATTCAAAGCACTAATATCATCTTCAGATGAACTGACACTACTGCTGAATTTTTTTAAAATGATTGGAGCCTTTAATTTATCTTCCATTTTTTTCCCCCCAACATTGCTAGGTTTGTTGGAAAACACTCAAACTATGCAATTGTGTCAGTTACAGATGGTTGACAAAGGAAAATTCGGTGGTTCTGTTTATTCTGAAGGCATTCTTGCTGTTATGTTTTGGGTTCACTTGTCCCCTTAGAAGGAACTGTCACTGCCAATCAAAACAAAGTTTTTCTGACTGAACACCTTTACCCTATAATGACATTTCTATCCTGATGGAAGTGAGCACTACCAGCATACCAATGTACCATCCACAGGGCACAAGGGCTCGTTAGGTTGGAAATAATGTAAATGACATGCTATGGCCTTCACCGTGACCAGATCTCAACCTAACTGAACACCTATGGGACATTTTGGAGCAACCACCATCATCAAAACACAAAATGAGAGAATATCTGTTGGAAGAATGGCATTCATTCCTTCAGTGCATTTCCAGTATCCTGTAATAATCTAGGCCAAGGCACACTGAAGCTGTTCTGCTGGCTTGAGGTGGCCTAACACCTTACTAAAACACTTTGTTGGTTTTTCTTTGAATTTCCCACCTGTCTGTGAAAACTGTTGAATTAACTCTTTGGTTAATAATTTATTTTTGGGTGAAATGTGTTGTATGACTTCTCTGACTTGCTATTATATGCTTATCAAAAAGGACTTGATAAGGGAACTAACATCTTTATTTTATTTTCCTTCAGAAACTTGGGTAACTGCAGAAATTCATTTATGTTTTCACACAATTGCCAGTGTCTGTATTATACACTGCTGTTTAAATATTCTGGCTGATTGCCCCATCTATGATGTCTGTAAATAATACTCCAAATTTATGCCTATTTTAACGGGGAAAATATACAAACATTTAAAAAATTTTTTTGTTGTCTTCAAAGAAGTTTGTAACTGGTTAATGGATCTGTCATGCACTAAGGAAAGTAACTTTCAAAACTGTGCATTTAATTGTCTTGAACAATAAACACTGTATGATATAACACACAATTAACCCATTCTCGTTGTACTGATATATAAAAATGACATTTTTCACTTTCCAGGTGAAGCCCAATGATGCTAAAACTGCAACAACAACAACAATAATAATAATTAAAAAAACTGGGAAAAATGTTTCAACAGCAACCTGTTCAGAGGGCAAGAATGGAAAGAATATGCTTTCCATTTTATAAATCAACATGTATACAATTAATGTATGCAACATTCAATAGAATTATCTAAATACCTGGAACACAAGGATAAAATTACAATTGTAGAAAAATAGACATTTCTCTTTAAACCAAACTCTTTTCATGGTTTGCCAAAACTTTGCTTATCATGGGGAAAGTGTATCAGTTGTCTCTGTTGGTCTACTAAACCCTGTTTGTCTTCCATGAGGCCCAACACCCAGGATTATTGATCATTAGATTAGGGCCTTTTAGAGTTTTGGCTACGATTTCTACTCCAATAAATGTAAGAAGAGGTTTTTTGTTCTTCCTATGACTTTATGCTGGTGTTTAAAGCCCAGAGTTTTAAACCTAGTTTCAGGCTACAGGTGAGAAGGGCTTTAAGCAAGACTAGAGGATAAAAACTTATGATATTGTGAAAAACATTTCACCACTGTTAAGGTTTTGTGTTATTATTATTATTATTATTATTTAATGTGAAGAAACTGCATGTAACCCATGTATGTGCCTGAGTGGAAGCTTCTGCTCTCATTGAGTTAAATATGTGATGACTGAAAGAGCACTCAGTGACTGTGCTGAGATTCTGGACAGTCTGATTATGAAAATCTATAATAATAATAATAATCATCATCATCATCATCTCCACTGTATATTTACTATATAAGAACACTGTTTTAGTTCAGCCTGGCTCAGTTTGCAAGAGGTTCCTTTTAACAAACATCACAACACTCTGTCTGTTCCTTATAATACAGAAAGTAATTGCACAATATGAGTCTGATTAATCCTATAATATAAAAAATGTTTTATAAAGCCTGAGGTCTGGATATTTTGCAATGCCTGCCAAGTATGAACTCTGCCAAACAATGAAGGATTCTTCAGATTCCTGTTTCAGCATAAAGTTGAACTGTAGTATCACCTGTGAAACACCAGGTGGCAAAGTAAGCGCTTTCTAAACCTCCCACATCCCTGAGGCCAGACCATCATCTGGATTCTCTAAACAGAGGCTATGTTCACATTACAAGTCTTATACAATTTCATTTTATTATTATTATTTTTTAAATCTGTTTTCTCTGATTGTAATGCTAGATTGTAAAACCTGTAGCATCACCTGTGAACACCAGGTGGCAGACAAATCTCTCTCATTCTGCCTTCTGCCTTGACAGGTCACATTTGTGTTTATGTGACCTCAGATCTCTGCTCTGAAATGACTTACATGAGCATATTTTGAAATCAATAACATTGCGTGTATGATCCAAGTGTCATGAAGAACAACATATTTGAGAGACTGCAGTAATGAAATTGCAGCACAATCTGTCATTACAGAGATCTGCTCTGGAGGGAGACTGACAGCTTGGCAGCAGTTATATGATTAAATGAAAATAAAAAAAGTCCAGATGCAGAGCCTTTGATGGCTTTTCAGCTATTACTATCCTTTCTTCATTTCTTTCTCCTAGTTAACTTTGCTAACAGGCTACCAGCACTGGGTGAATATGACTCGCCTCATACATTATCATATGATTATATGGCTATGTATCTAGTACCACGCATTATTATCCCGAATCTAAATTGAGAAGACTGTGTCTCATTTAAGCAAGAAAATTGGATTTGTGCCACTTCAGCCTTTTAATGTGAACGTAGCCTAATTGCATATTTTTATAGCACAAATGCTGCTTTGCTGGGAATCATCACATGATATTTAAATGAAAGTCTTTGGAAATACTTGATACATTAATGAGATGAATTATAAAGGCAAAACAATTGATAATCAAACACCTAAAATTTTACACAATCAACAAAGAATCACTGCTTTTTTCTATCAGGCAAAGAGCACACCTGATTTTCATTTTCGACCATTGTGTCATTCATACGCCTCTGCTACGGACAAACAACACTGTTCTTTGCAAAGACTGACTGCTGGCAGCCTTGCTAATATCAACTCTGTTTGAAAAAAAAAAAGAAATTAAAATCAGTTAAGTGCTGCAAATACAACCATTTCTTTCTTATACATCTCTCATCAGTAAATTTCATAATATTAAAAAACATTGCAAAAACATTGCAAAATTAACATTGAATGTTATAGTACATAAAGTACAGTCCATAACAAAGGCAGCGATGAGGTGAAGTGTCAGAAAAAGGAGTCCTGTGGTACCGAGAGGTGTGTATGAGGTATTGCAGAATTTTGCATCCGTTCCTCAAACCTATACACTCACACCGACGTGAATGTGTACAGATATGAAACTGCTTGAGCACAGACATTGTGTACAGAGGGGATTGCAGAGGTAGGTCACTGTGAGGCAGAATATTCAAGAAATCGTTTCAACCACAAGATCTAAAATCCGTGCAGCCGGTTTTCCTCCCAAGCATACATTTTACGACCCTCTTAATCCAGCCTCCTTATGAATCACTCCATACTGAATGGTCTTTGTGTAATTACATGGATTTGCAAATTCCAAAGATGAAGCACCAAAGCTAATCTCTTTGTCTCCTGGATTGCAAGATAAGCCATTTATCAGATAAAGCAGGTGTCACTGAGATGCATCTCATCCTGGCCTCCTGAAGGTGATGTGTGCATGAGACTGCAAGAGACTGTTCTTTACAGGGATTCTGAGTGACATTGTCATGGGCGAGTTAAGGCACTGCTCCACTATGTCATTTGGTGTGGCGCCTCTAGCATTTCCATTAGAAAAGTGTCAATGGGTGTGTCTCCAATGAGTTTGAAGAAAAAGAGGTGCTCCAGACACTTCAGACCGATGGAGCGCAGAGCAGGCAGCCGGAGTAGCAGTTTAGCAAATCTGCTCAAAGCATGTGAAGAAACAGATGTTATGATACACCTAGTTTAGAAGGTCTGCTTGTTATTGTACTTTTTTAGGGCGCTTTCACATATGCAGTGTTTATTCCATTTGAATCAAATACCTGTGCATTTTCTATCCTCAGTGAGGTTCATTTTGGTGGGTGAGAACACAGTAATTTCACTCGGTCTGAGCGAGGTGGTCTCGATCTAGTTCCAACTGAACTCAAGTGAGGTTTGACTGTAGCGAGCAAAGGATTCAATCCTGAATCAACCAGACTGCAGGATGTGAACCAAACATGCTGTATGTTTTGGGTTGTAGGCTACAAACTGAGCTGAGAGGCACAAACTGAGTCAAAGCATGCAATTTGTTCTCAATATTTGGACCGACAAACAAAACAAAACAGCGAAAACAAAAGCTGGATGTGACACAAACTATTTATTTATATAATTATCTAATCCATTATTTAGCATCGGCTCCTGTTCTCTGTCTGCTAATTTTGTGATTTCTATACACACTTAGCAAAGGATAATTTTACCTTTTTCATCCAACGCTTTATTTCTGAGTGATGAATGAAGGAGTTTTACGAGTATGGTTTCAGCCCTACACATGCTACCAGCAAAGTTTTTTGGTTTTTGTTTTGTTTAGTTTTGTGCACTGTGAAACTAACCAAACCAAACAGCAAACAAACCAAGTGTATCAATTTCACTCTGAAACGATGGACTAATATGTGTGAAAGCACCCTTAAAAAAGTGTAATCAATTAAACAAACAAACAAAAAAAACTCATTGTCTTTTTCACTGTCAGAATTACATTACAGGGATTTTACATGTGGGCTTCCTCTAGGATTATTTCTTACACCATCATCAAAACCATCAACATTTCTAATTTCTAATGAATAACATTCATTAAGTAGGCAAAAAATAACTTTGAAATAGTTTTATACTTTATACCAGAGAAACAGGTTTGTGTATATTTACCTCCCAGGCTGATTGGGGTATTTCTGTTTACAGTAGGCCTCCAGTGAAGCATATACTCTCTCTCTAAGTGCCTCCACCTCTGTTGGGTTAGACAGGCCTTTAGAGTCTACATGTGGGGGATGGGAAGATATTAGAACATGATATGGCATATTTCAGGAATCAGTTGGCTAACATCACTGCATCAGATACATTATGTATGTTAGGCCTTACACTGCACGACAATATGTTAAAAGCATTTTTTATTTTGTATAAGGTAAGAGCATTGAGGATGATTTAACTGTGTTTTTTCATGTAAAAAAAAACAGATCACTTAGAACAGCACAGTACAGTGTTAAATAAGATCATGCATGCTGGGTAAACTGTTTTCATTTTACACAATGTGGCACATTAAGAAGCACATTCACTATAGTATACATTCAGTTCACTATATTTTTCTCAGATTAGGTTTCTAGGCACTGGATGCGGAAAAAATGTATATGCACTAAATACCATGTTTTTCCTTTTAAACAGGTAAAATCTAGAGAGTGTGTGTATGTACGTGTGTGAGTGTGTGTTTCTGTACCTGGATTGAAAAGAACAATAGCTCGCAGGCATCCAAGCTCAGACTTGTCCATCTGCATGTCTCGCATCTTAGACACCAGTTCTGTCAGCACTCTGTTCCAATAAAAAGCAACTCAGTTGTAGTACAATCTTCACAGGACAATACTAACCTTTCCAGTTTTACTGATTAGTTTGCTTTCACAAATACTGAGAAAAATGCCTCACGCTGAATGACACTAAAACGACTCATCACTCCCTAGCTACATCAAAACCATTAAGGCACATGGAATTACTTTTCTTTGCTCTAGACTGACTGGACATTTAATTAACAAGGGCACTGTCAGATTTCATATGGAAAGTAAAACATGATCTCATGGCTACATAACGCTTCCATGTGGCCTAATGTAAAAGTGCTATCAATCTATAGAGACACCGAGAACGTCCTTAAGAGTGTCATTTTCAAAAACTCACAAACGCTCATATATGGCAGTCAAAAATCTATCGGTCATAAAGTTCTGGTCTGATTTCTCAGAACAGGGCTTTCCAATCTGTTTCCAGCCCTTGTGTGTGCAGCAGAGCACAGGCGGTATAAAAGTGTAAAAATCTTTGATTTGTTGGGCTTTGAGATTTTTTAATTCGCATAGAGTGAAAGTGCTAATATTCTGAAATGTTACTGGGAGTCACATTCAGTAAGCAACATTTAAATGAATAAGGGTACGTTATTTTAGTCTGTGCATGTTTGACAGTGTTCAGAAAATTATTGAGTACTAACACTAACTGGTTTTCCTATTACAGTTAGAGTTTGAATTTTAAAAACCTCTCATGTTGCCTTGAACCCCACTGAAAGGTCTGTTTTGCGTACCATTTTTCTAGATTAATAAATACTTAAGAGTAAGATCAGAGTTTTCCATTTGAGATGAAGCTCATGACAACAATCACAATGACAGTGAAAGTTTTAAGGGAGACAGAGCTCGTCAGTGTGTTTAATGTTGTTGTGAAAAAAAAAATCACTGAACATTTCAGAGTTCGACCTGGAAACCTAATGTAATGGGGTAATTTGGCTCTGCCATGACATCTAATGAACGTTGCTTTTAAATCTTCTGGATGTAGCGTACATACTGTAAGATAGGCAGTGAATGTGTAAATAATGCCATTCGCCTTGCCAGTACTTCATTCAATTCATTCGGGAGACTGGTTAGTTAGTTTCACACAGTGGACTGTGTTTTTTGTCACATCACATTACATTAAACATACGTATGTTACTGACAATAAAATGTTCAAATGTTATTGTAGTCCTACATTATAAATCTGATATACATGTTTTTTAGGGTGGTCAAGGTTTTGGGTCCCAGAAAAGTCATAATGCCCAACTGGGGTCATTACCCAAAAAATGTGGGAACCGCTGCCTTAAGGCAAGACACTACAGGAGGAGATGACACTTTTGGTCATGTCAATCATATTTCAGATTTCTGGGTTAACTGCATCTACAACATTTATAAAGTAACTTTGAAGCACGGCCAATCTGGCACAAATATGTCATACCATATATCCCTTAAAAGCTTGTTTCACATTATGATATATGTGTCATTTTGACATATACATGTCAATTTCATAATTTCAGTTTCAGAAGATCTGCATTCATGAAATTTCACATGCTCAATCCTATTCCTAATTAGAATTATATTACAGAGGAAATTCCCAAAATGTTGATGTTGGAATTATGTGAGCAGCAAAAATAACATAAAACATTTCTATAATAGTGCATGGTATTTTCTTGATTAAACCATAAAGTAAGAAAAAAAACACACACCAAAAAGTCTCTCTCTTGAGAGCATCTTCATAGTTATTTTAATTTGAACATCACTTGATTTTTTGTTTTATGATGTATGCTAATTAATGCAAATTTAATTAGACCAAGCCTCATTTGAATAAAAAAATGTACATTTTTGAAACATGTCCAATACAAAAAATATTTTAACCAATCAACTGGAGTGATTGTGATATCTTTTGTTTTAAAATTATGACCTTATTCACCTATAGTACCATGCCTTAACGTAACATTAACTATGAGCTTCAGCTTTAATAAATCATAATTAATGTTGACAAAGTATATAAAGTAATTTAACACATGAAATAATTGACATTTGTTTAAATGTATCTGAAATACACATGTATTGATTAAAGTTTATTTAAAATACAGCACGTTCCTTAATGTTGGTAGTTTAACTCATGTCTCCATAATGAAACATGCTTTTCAGCCACAGGTCTGAATTTTGCCAGTTAACAAACATGAACATGTTAATTAAGGTGATCATATTGATCATTGTGGACTTAATTTTACTCATTTATGGTATGAACACTGATTAATGAATGTGTCGATTATTTTTCTTATTTTGTATACATTGTTCATTGTTTTGTTCATAACTAATGTGTAAGTAATATTTGGTAAAGGAGCCTGTTACCAAATCATTACCAAATCATTTTATACTCTGAAATGGTTTCATGCTGTGTGCAAGTACAAAAAAAACACCTGTATGAGTTATACAACTGCAATTCCAAAAAAGTTGGGATGCTGTGTAAAATGTAATGTGATGATTTGCAAATCAAGGATACCCTATATTTCATTGAAAATAGTACAAAGACAACATATCAAATGTTGAAACTG
>JAOTRR010000030.1:12695149-12711668 GCA_028570945.1 Gogo arcuatus
TGAAATTCTTTCTCTGCATTTAACCCATCTGAAGATGTGAGCACACATACCCAGAACAGTGGGCAGCTGTGCTGCAGTGCCCAGTGAGTGTAGATTGTACACATTGCATGTGTGTAACTTAAATTTACAGCACTCCTAATTATGTAAAATACCTTCACACGTCCCTGGTCCTGGGAATACTGGGTGTGAACAGCTAGATGGGATGCCAGGCTAGACTTTTCTGTAGAGCCGAGAAGCTGTCCTGATTTTGATGGAGTGAAAATAAGTGTCTAAAACTGCATGCTACTGTGTTGAGCATCCCCTGTGCTACATCACTGGGGCACTACCCTATTGCAGACATTACTTACAAAATGTCAACACCAAAATAGTGCACTTATACGTATAGTATTTAACAATTATTCGCCAAAGGTGAAGTGACTATCGGTGAATAATAACCGAGACAAAGTTGAGGTTATTATTCACCGAGATTCACTGAGCCTGAGGCGGATAATTGTTTTAGTATAAGTACACAGGTGATTTATTAAAAAAAAAAATAATTTATTTCAAACTTCGAAAGCGGCATGCAAATGTAATAAAGGCGTGCACAGACTTGTCACTTATCTGTACCAACTCACAAAATACTTTGTTTTGAAATAGATAAAATAAATCACAATTCCACCTTACCTTTGAATAGTTTTAGACCAAACTTCGTAGCATCTTTAGTGGTTTTAGGAACAGAATTTTCTTTCATAATTTGTAATTCTTCCTCACTTGCGGTGACAAAGCAATTGGCAGCCATTTTGCTGAGCCACTCTATTTGATTATCGAGAAATAGTCCGAATTTCTCGACCAATCAGTGCCCGCAATTTTCTATAATCACCTGCGTATTTATACTAAAGTACTATTAGCATTGCTAAAAGGGTTTGGTTTTGGACTCAAGTTCACTGTTTAAACACTGAGGCAAATGAAATAAAAGCTTGGGTAGATCTTGACTTTCCACTTGTCCTCACACATCAGGCTGGCTATCACTGGAAAGGAACCAGAGAGAGCCTCAGAATGCTGGGCCATTTTTGTCAATGGGTAGAGGGTGATTTATCAGTTGGATTGCAAATAGTAATCATATCCCTAACGAGTGCATCTAATATAGTATGTTCACCTGATGAAATGACCAGCAATGCCAGTGGAAGGTAGCTCCATGTAATAAACTGGCAGCTTATTTTATTTTGGGGTCTGAGCGGTATGACAACGTGATTTGTTATTTTAAGTCTATGAACAGAAGTGAGTATTAAAGCCACTTTTATGATAAAATGAAAGGGGAGTGATTTTCAGGAATAAGCTGAGAATAAATTCTCTTAAGTGTATGTGATTCTGAGTAGCTAGTTATTTGAAGCCGGTTAATCTTGAAAAAATGGTCTAAGTATGGCGATACACACGTAATAAATAAGTCATCCATTAAGTATAAAATATGCAGGCTCTATGTATGCATGATTGTGTGGTGTTCTGTTAGCCACTCTTGGTGCCAGGAGACTTGACGGATGAGGACACTGTGAAGAAAACCGTTGAAGAGACCATTGCTCACTTTGGGTGCCTGGACGTTCTTGTTAACAGTGCGGGAATCCTTACCATGGGCACTATAGAGACCACCGACCTGGCACAGTATGATAAAGTGATGAATGTTAACGTCAGGTAAGAGTTTTGGTTTAGGTTTCATTCTGCTGCCTTTGACATTGACAGTCTGCTTGATTACAATTTTATAGTGTTGCCCAAAACCTTTAAAGCCTGTGTGTGTTTGGGTTTCAGATCAGTTTATCATCTTACACATTTGTGTGTGCCACACTTAATTCAAACTAAGGGCTGCATTGTAAATGTATCCAGTGTAAATGGCCAACGATCAGTGAGTTTACGTTTTCCTGCAGAAATTGAATTGTTTTATTGAACTGTATAGAATTGTAAATGTGTTGCAGTGGATGTTTTGCTTTCTATAATTTTTTCTATAGCGGGCAATGTTACATTTATCATCCTGTAGTTTCCTGGAGTGCTTGCATACTGCATGTCCA
Source organism: Gogo arcuatus (assembly GCA_028570945.1). NCBI lineage: Eukaryota > Metazoa > Chordata > Actinopteri > Siluriformes > Anchariidae > Gogo > Gogo arcuatus. The sequence goes on from JAOTRR010000030.1 coordinate 12,697,186, forward strand.
AGTCTGCCATTGACCAGTTTACACGGTGTGTCGCTCTTGGTAAACAAGTCTTTTCTATTCCTCCTCCTAGAATGTTTCTGAAGTGTTTGATTATGACATAGCATGTGCAGTTGTGATTTGTACTCAAATTATATTTCAGAGCTGGCACCAAAGCAAGTACGAGTTAACTCTGTTGGGTAAGTTTGTTGATCCTATTACTTGAGTTGTAATGCTGTAATGATGTAATTTTGTTCACTATTGTAATGTTGATATCCTTCATTTACAGGCCAGGTGTGATCATAACGGAGGTCCACAAGCGTGCAGGTCTGGATGAAGAACAGTATAAACAGGTATGGTCTGATGTGGATCTTTACAGTGTCTCTTAATGTCTTGCCTTTCTATGGGTTATTTAACATTTCATACCTGGCGCCCCTGCTAATTAACTCTATTATTTTGTGTGTTGTCTTTTCCTTCCTGTTGTTATAGTTCCTTGAGAAGTGTAAAGTCACACATGCCCTTGGCCGACCAGGTGAGGTGGAGGAAGTGGCTCAGGCAATTGCCTTCCTGGCTTCAGATGCTGCTACCTTTATTACAGGCGTGAACCTCCCAGTAGACGGAGGTCGTCATGCCATGTGTCCACGCTAGAGCCACATCACCATAACAAATCTGATGAGTAGTTGCAAACAAAAATCTGTAAAAATTAACTGCAAAGCTCAAACATTTCTTGTAGTAAACAATCTTAGGAAAATGGTAAATTCATACATTTTTGACTCTGTGTTTCTCTGGTTTCCCACACACACATGCATTAGACTGTATTTCATTATGGTTTGGTGATAAAGAATACTTTTGTTCCTGCATATTTCACAATTCTAAAATCACTTCAAAATAATCAAAATTAAACTGAATAAGCTGATTTATAATTGACACTATATTCAATGAAGCACAAGTTCACCAGAAACCTCACCCGTAGAATTAGAAAACCATTCTATTTATGTATGAATTTACACTGAAAAAGAGAGTCAAGGAAACAACACGAATCATGACGGAGGTTTCATGCGTATTTCGCAGAGGTCCCACTAAAAACACTGTTATAGATAGTTAGTATCTATCCAGGATAGAAAAGCTGATGCTTTTATCTAAAGCAACTTACAGTTGAGAAAGGATACAACTGAGAAGATGAGGGTTAAGGGCCCAACTTAGTGAAACCATGAGTTGTACCTCAGAGGAAAGGCCAACCATTAATTTAGAATGATTACAAAACAGCAGCTGTTGAATCCAGTACAATGACCAACTACACAATAACACAAGTAATGGAGTTCATATGATGGGTACACATTAACCATTAGTGTGCATACAGGACCTTGCCATATATACAGGATAATTCTCAGTTTTATAATACATAAAAGGTCTTTACACAAGTCTTTAGTAGCCATAGTAGAAAACTGTAGTAGATTTAAAACCCTTCAAGCATGCTACCTTCATTGGCATTGTCAAAACTGTTCTTGCCATGGATCTGCTTCAAATGTTTGCGCAGGACAGGTTTGTGAGCGAACACCATTTCACAGTAATTGCAGCGGTGTGGTTTGTCGCCACTGTGCAGGTTCAAGTGGTCAAGCAGCGAGCACTTCTGTGTGAATGTCTTGCCACAAATTTTGCACTGGAATGGCTTGATTCCAGCATGGACACGCATGTGCCGGTGCAGGTTCCCTTTCTGTGTGAATGTCTTGCCACAGAGGAGGCACATAAACAGCTTGTGCATCTTCAAGTGGTTGGCGTAGTTCTCCAACTGGCGGAAGACACGGGCGCATTTTGGGCACTGGTGGTACCATTGCATGCCTTTGTCGGTATTCCGAGAGCAGCTCCACACGTTCTCCTTCCCCAAGCCACTGGGACCGGGAGAGGAGAGCGCATAGTCAAGAGTGGCATTAGGGGTCATCTCAGCAGACCGCGTCTCTACGGTTGAGTTAATGAGCGAGTGCTGGGGCTCTGGGGAGCACAGCGCAGGGGACCGTGCAGGACCATTCTGTAAATTTTGAGATATCTGCATTCGATCATCCACTGATTCCACTTTAATGATATTGATGGGACTCTCTTCTCCTTGGCATTTCCTCTGAAACATAGGAGGCGATCTTGGTTCAATGATTACATCATCATTATCATCTTCAATCACATTGTCCACCTCTTCTTCTTCATCATCATCATCATCAAACACTGTTTCAATATGTGGTGGCTCTCGCTGCTGCGTGTTAATGTTGGAAGTCTGATGAGAATGGTGGGAATCCTCTGCTTTCTGAGGCTTAATAAACTTATTCAGGGCTTTTGTGCATTGCTCCACAATGTGGCCCATCTGTAAGAAACTGGCAACAGTTAGATAGTGAACCAGTTCTAGCTCCGGGAACTCGAGTGTCCCTGTATAGCAAGAGAGAAGTAGTCTCCGTCCAACTTCTGCATCCTGCAGTGTTGATATTTCAACTTCATGCGAGTCCTGAAGGAAAAATTGGTCTCTCAGGAAAGGAGAGCCAGCAGCAAACACAACTTTGTGACCAGGAATCTCGATGTCATTAATGTGCACAATGACATCGCAGAAACGCCTGTCTTTTCGAAGCGCGTCCATCTTCTGGAGCATGGAATCGCCAAATGTGGCGAAACTGAATTGCAAAATAACACCGTCCTGTGCCATGGCTGCCTGGGCTACCTACAAAAACAGCATTTCTGTTAGCAAAATAATCAGTTCATTTACAATTCAGTTACTTTGTGAAAGGACTGTGTTGTATTTCTCCTCTAACATAAGCAACACGAGCATTACTGCTTGACTGAAGCAATGTAATAATTCAACTAAATTAACACAGGCTATCCTAAGTGACTGCTCAATGTTAAACTTCACTTTTACAGACTAACTTCATCCCAGCCCCCCCCCATCACCGATTCTACATAAAACACATAACTGTAGCTACTGTTTCATTTTAATGTTACTGTTTGCGTTGAAATACTTAATTTTACAGAAAATTAGTAATATGATGCTATATGACTTCATTTCAGACTTCTCTGTCGTATCATACAAGTGTTTGTAGGAAGGATGATGTATAACGGATCAATAATTTTAAAGTGTAAAACTTCATATATTTACACCAACTTTTAAAAGGTACAAGATCCATGTTCCCAATCTCTGGGTTAAGGTAATTATGGAGTTTTTTTTTTTTTTTTTTTTTTTTTACGACATTCACAGCACATTTCTACTGTTCGTTAACAACTACACTGGTAAACAGCAGATATTAAAAAACAAATACCAATCAATTATATTCAGTTATAAACTAAAACAGGGCAGCTGACAAGAAACAAACTAGCGACAATACCAGCTTGTTGTATACAGGTGTTTACGCCTATATATCAATAACGCATTACTGGAGCGGACAACACTTTATCAGCTACAAAACAAGAAAACAATTCCGCAATACTGTAGCTACATGTTAGCTAGTTAGCTAGCTAGGTGGTTATCTTTTTTCACAATTATCCCGCCTGCACAGATAAATAAACGCTGGAAGTGCAATCTAAGATACAAGACAACGCTGAAATTAGCTACAGAAAACACAACGATATAAGATTGACACACCAACAGAGAAATAAAGTAAAGCGAGCTAACCGTTACGGGCGGATTAATACCTGAGACAACAGCTATGTCCAAAACCGCATACTAACATACTAAATAGTGCGGGTAAAGTAATACGCCTCCTATGGGCCGCGTACTATTTCGACATACTATTTAGTATCGTAGTACGCAGTTTAGGAAGTACCCGATGGCGCCGTCATGTGATGAAGGAAGTGGGCGGGGCCAGAAGGCGGAAGCGTTTCTTTTTTTTTTTTAGTCTTATTTATTTTAAGCGAGGTGTAAAGATAATCTTTAAATAATTTCTACTCAAAAATAAAACATTAAATATTAATATATTAAACTATATTAATAAAATAATGTTATTAAATAATACGATTAATATTACATTTGTATATTATACTGAAAAAAATTTCATACTGATTTTTTTTTTCCTGTTTTCCACATATTTTGCACAAGGGGGCAGTATCAGATAATTCAATCATTTGAGCCAGGTGGAGTCACTTGCCACAGGCTATATCCAAATATAAAAATAAAGAAATTACTGCCACCATTACAAATTCCTTTTACTTTACATGAATATCTGAATTAGAATTCATAGATCTTAGTTTTTTTGTTACAGCAATCATTTATCTTAAGTAAGTGCTAGAAACCTGTCAGGTATAACCTGGATGGGATGCTATTGCAGGAAACCCTGCACAGAAACTCAGTAATTTAGAGTTACCTATCCAACATCATTGAACCAGAGGAAATCTAAAACTGGGAGAATATACACAGAAACTCAGCACAGACAGTAACCCAAGCTCAGGATCAAACCAGGGACCCCAGGGCTGTGAGGTAGCAATGTTACCCACAGCACCATCATGCCACCCCATTAGGGCAATTTTATTTTTCTGAACTTTGACCTTTATTTTGGCTGGATGCCATTTATAAATGACTGACTCTTTAGGGATAAACTTTTTCCAATTCATAATATCAGTCAAAACTCCTTTTAACAAAATAACACCATATAATTGAAATTAGATCATAATTTCAATGTTCTTAACAGATTTTCTGTTCTGGAATTATTTGTTAAGATTTTAATTAAGGAAATATTTTATTTGTGTTGTATCAGTATATTTTACTGATTATTGCATGGATCAGGGAAAAAAAATGAAAAACCTAGTTTATTATGGTTGACTTTTCCCATTAACCATTTTCTTAAGGTGCATCTTATAATGGGGAAAAAAAGCAGTCATTGGTGGAACAGTGCTCATTTATTTGAATACTTTGAAAATATGACAACTTCCAAAAACTGTTTTGTTTTATTGTTTAAAAATAGTTTTGACTGGACTGAAAACACATTATTCTTGCTTTACGTAGTTCTTAATTTATGCATATTGTTCAATGTTATTGTACTAGACTGATACTCTACTTTCTGAAAGTACTGCTTTCTTCTGATTCTGATTGGTCAGTAGCTCAGACAGTGGTTTAACCTGCACATTTTACATTAACATGCTTGTTCTAAAATTATGTATAATTTCCTAGCAAACATGCCCACACTGGCCCTTCCTGGACAAGTTGTTGGGAGTGTGGCCCAGGGCTAACCCATACAAATCCCACACTGGCTCAGCATAGGTTTTCTGTGGGCAGCCAGCAGTTTGGCATGGACAGACGAATGCCATGTAGGATCACTGCTGGCTAGACCACATTGGGCCAATACCTATTTTACCTACAGGATAAAGTGGTTGCTGAAGGTCAATGAATGAATGAAATAGCAATCACCATATCAGGTTGTTTACTTCCCCAATACAGTCAGTATTTTTTATTTGATTTACATAACCCTGCTTATAAACAAACTAATAGAAATATAGAAATGCCCATCAGAATGATGCAGTATGACAGCATGCAAAATTTACAATCAAGCACATGCTCTACCATTACTTCAAGTGACACAATGCCAAGTTAAAAGCCTTGTAGGGTTTTTGACTGAAAAATGTATTACAATCGCAATGTGTAACAATACCACCACCATATGCTTTTCATATTATGTGGCATGCCTTCCTCCTGAAACAGCAATTAAAACACGGTATCACAACACTTGCTTCTTTTTCTGTCTTTTTCCCTTTATTCTTTATTCTTTTGCAATTTCTTTGCAATTCTTTTGTGGTTTATTGTCTGGCAGGTTTCATGAACTAACTTTCTATATTTTGGATGATCATTGATCCAAGTGTTCCAAGTGTCAAGTATTTCACCACACCTGAAAGTGCTCTTGCATGTATCCTTGAATATGAGCATGGGGCACCCAGCCAGTTTCGGACCATTAGCTAGTTCGCCATAGAGCAGGTTCTTGACATATCTTGCATTGTCCATCCTGATTACATGACCGAACCAGCGGAGTCATTTACTAACAAGCCTTAGCTTGATATCTCCAACACCAACTCTATCTAAGACTTCATTGTAAGTCATAAAATGATCCCATTTAATTTTCAATATCAGTGTTAGGTGCTACTGTTGAATGGCTCTAAATCGGTGCACCTGGCGATGGTAGAGTTTCCAAGTCTCACTGTTGTATAGTAAAATTGGTAATAGACATTGATTGTAGACTTTGATTTTGGTCTCTACTGTGAGTTCTCTGCACTCGAACACTCTTTTCCTAAGTCTACCAAAGGCAGATTATAGTCCTTTCTTGACACTGTTCTGTCAGTATTTCAGATTGAAAGATGTGGTTTCAGATGCAACACTGAGTTGCAGCTTTTGAGTTCAATCTGTTAAATCACACTCTCTCTGATATAGAAAACTAGTCTATAAATGTGTATTATCTTCTCTCAGGTGGAGCCCTCTGCTGCAAATCTAAACACCAATTATGTGCTAAAGAGTCCAGACTCCATGTTTGTGTGGAGAGGAGTCAGGACCACGAATGTTGCCAAATACGCTTCCTGGGTGGCAGCACTACTGAAGTGGCTGAGAGGAAGGAACCAGGTGATCATTCACCAATCAGCACATTCAAAACAAATGCCTTTAAAATGTCTCTAATATTGATTGGGTGATGGACGGCACGGTGGTGCAGTGCTTAGCACTGTCATCTCACAGCAAGAAGGTTTGTTCGAACCTCATGGCCGAGTGGGGTCTTTCTGTGCGGAGTTTGCATGTTGTCCCCATGCCTGTGTGGGTTTCCAATGGGTGGTCTAGTCCAAAGACATGTGGATTAGGTCAACTGGCTACTCTAAATTGCTCATAGGTGTGAATGGTTGTTCATCTCTGTGTTAGCCTTGCAATAGATTGGTGACCTGCCCAGGGTGTATCCTGTCTTTTGGCTGAAGTCAGCTGGGATTGGCTCCAACTTCCCCCATGACCCTGACGGGTAAGCGGTATGGATAATGGATGGAAGGATAAATGGCTGATAAAATGAAGGCTTAATTTTAAGGTAATGCCTATATTAACCTTTCCTTGATCTTCTAAGCATCAATGGAAATTATGCTGATCAATCACTGATAATGGAGGAAATATTTATTAAAATGGATTTATTAAAATGGAGGATGTGCTGTTAGCAGTGGGAGAGCAGGTTGAGTGTGTGACATCTACTCAGTCTCCTGTATGAACAAATCTGTGCTGGTGTTTATTTAAAAAAAAACCTCATTAACACACTGATTGAGAGCAGAATATTGGTGAAAGGAGTAATGGTTCAAGTTTCCCTCTATCTGACACTGCTATGCGTCCCCCTTCTAAAGAATTGGCATGGACCTTATTGGGACATTAGAACAAACTGCACAAGGGCATCACTTTGTGCTAGTTTTAGTGGACTACTTGGAAGCTATGGCTCTTCCCAACATCTCAGCAGGTAGTGCTGCAGAGGCACTCTTCTGAGTTATCTAGCAAGTCATTTGATAGGTTGCAAGGGGAATTCTCAGACATGTTTTTGCTTCTCAAGCAATGTTTCCATGTCTCATGGACAGAATATGCTGCCCACACAGTGCATATGCTGCTGCTTATTTAGATGACATTATCATTTCCAGTAATGATTGGCAGCAGCGCTTACAACATCTGAGAGAGGTTCTGAGATCTTTGAGAGGACTCACAGCAAATCCAAAGGAGTGTGCAACTGGATGGATGGAAGTACGGTATCTGGGCTTCCACTTGGATCATGGGCAGGTGCAATAATAAGACAGCAAATCAATAAGACAACAGCAATTTCTGCCTGCCTGAGACAGAAGACCAAAAAGGGGGTGACAGATCCAGTGGATGGAGGCATGTGAGTGGGCTTTTAGCCAGGTAAAAGTGCTTTTGTGTGGGGGACTGCTGTTGCATTGTCCTGACTTTTCTCTCCCTTTTGTTCTGCAGACCAACATATCAGACAGATGGTTGGGGGCCGCTTTGTCGTAGATGGTGGGGATAGGAGTGCCCCATGCTGTACATAAGCCAGATGCTCTCAATAAGAGAGAGTAAGTTCAGCACAATTGAGAAGGAGTGTTTGGCCATCAAGTGGGTGGGCCACACCCTCAGATACCAACCAACTGGGGGACCCCTTTACCCCCTATTCTGATCACACCCCACTCCAATGGCTCCACCACATGAAAGATGCCAATAAGTGGATCAATTGTTGGTATCTGGAATTTCAGCTGTTCAAGTTCGAGGTGATCCACAGGCCCAGGATACAGATGATAGTGGCTGATTACCTCTCACACCAAGGTGGAAGGATAGTCAGCAACGTTCACAGGTAATGTGAATGCCAGCTGGTGAATCTGCCAGCCATCCCAAAAGTGCCATTGTGCCCCATTCCTGCATGAGGGCATTGCTTTGTGCTAGTTTTAGTGGACTATGCAATGGGATACCCGGAACCCATGGCTCTTCACAACATCTCAGCACATAATCTTGTGGAGGCACCATTCCGAGTTATCTCCTGTGTCAGGATCCCGAAAGAGATCCTGACTGACCACTCTTTGTGAATTGTACAAATTATTAGAGATTAAATTGATTTGCACCAGTGTTTACCACCAGCTGTCCTGAAAGTGTCATAGCTGGCAAAGCCTGACACACACACACACACACACACACACAGTGTATGAACTTGAACTTGAACAGAGTGAAAGCTGAGAGCTAGTGATGGCCCCTTTTCAGTTGGTTTGTTGGTGATGAGTTTTTGAAAGAGTGCTGAAAAGTGTCTCCATTCGTTAAAAATGAAGTGATAATGAAGGAGCTGGCCTGCTTTGGGAAATTGGCCAGTGCAATGAAAATTATTTCACTCAGCTGTAAGAACTCAGCAGTGAAGCATGTTCTGTCATTTAGCAGACAGGTTTTTATGTTTCTTAACGATCAAGATGAGACACTGAAAACTTCAAGTGTAAAGACAGGGACAGCCATTACACTATTTTTGCAACCACTGAAAACCACTGAATACCTTTTGAATGTGGGGACATTGGGTACAAAAAGTTTAGCTGCCTGCATAGAGCTGTGCAGGAGGGGAGCTCAAGGAGTGACACAACTGGCTTACAGCAGCAGTAGTGCAGAGACAGTCAGCAGGAGAACACTGGGGGACTGGAGCCTGGAGTGAACGACAGGGCAATGATTCAGTGGAGCCAGAGATGCAGGAGGTCAGTGCTGAACACAACAGAAACACCAAGTCAAACACTGTACCTAATGCTAACACTAACACCCATGCCGATGCTGATACTGAAATTAACATCGCTGAAACCAAAGATCGGGTTGGCGCTAAGCCCAATACTGCTGCAGGTGTTAGTACTAGCAGTGACGTTGTCCTTAACATCCGCACTGAGGATGATCCAGGTCCTGTAAAACAGCAGCAGGAGAACCCACAGAGCTCACACAAGAACACACTGAGACTGAGAAACATTGCCAAGGTGAAGAATAATATAGCAGAGCTGAGAATACAAAGAAAGAATTAGATGAACAAGTGACATTATACAAAGAATAAAGAAGATGAAAAACAGCAGTGAAGCAGTGAATGTCAGGAAGCAAGAGAGTAAAGGCCCAATGTGTAGTACAGGTGTTACAGGTGGAGAATAGTTCACATCTATGGAGGAGGGAAAAATCAGCTCTGATCAGTTCAGAAACACCAAACCAACAGCCTGAAGACCTGTACACCACAGCACCGATAAACCACTTTTTAGAACTGACAAGAGGTAAAAGGAACATATCACTGTCAATATACTTCCTGGATAAGTCCAAATTTGTCAAATCAGCACAACATGCTACAAAAAAACAAAAGTGCTCTTGCCACGCAGAAGATTTAGACTAAGAAAATGAACATCAGTGGCACAAAAGACTCTTAGACTCCAGATTATGGACTTTCATATGGATTCATGGATTAAAATTGAAGGGGTTTTGGGGTCGGATTTTAATTTTTTTTTTTTTGCACCATCCTGTGTAAACTCTAGAGAATGTTGTGTGTGAAATTCCCAGGGGATCATCAGTATCTGAAATACTCAAACCATGACACAATCAACTTCACCAAGATCACACCTTTTTCCCTATTCTGATGTTTGATATGAACATTAAATGAAGCTCTTCACATGCATTTGCATGATTTTTTTCATTGTGCTGCTAACACATGATGGACTAATTGGATAACTGCATGAATGTTAGGTGTCCCTAATGAAGTGGGTGGTGAATGTATAATGCCGGGGTTTGTTTGTTTGTTGCTATATTAATATCTGATCATATAATCACATTTTGCCAAAGTTCTGCAAGACTGTAGAGAATTCTAAAGCATTGACAAACCACTGTATATCAGCATGAAAAAGACTGCAAAGATAATACACAAGCAAAATATCATTTTCTCTATACATTTTTACCACTTATAGTACTTATATTTGGAATGTTTATATGTTGATATACTGTGCTGAAGCAAGAGAGAGAGAGAGAGAGAGAGAGAAGCTACTCTTTCTGGCTGTGAGCAGTATTTAAAGAACTGATCTTTTGTTAACACAGAATCAGTGAAGTATTGGCCCCTGTGTGATACATTATCTTAATCATAATAATACAGTGACCCAGATACACATAGGAATGTTCATGCCATTATCATCTTTGGCCTATTTTACTTCCTCTTCAGGGCTGGGAATAAGAATCAGAGCTGGCAGTAGAAGTCTAAATTAGAAAACTGTCTATTGTATAGTAAGGTAAAAAGCTTTTGCAGTACAATGAAGGCAGGAACAGGACAGGGCGAGTATTTCACACACAAACCATAACAAAGACATGAAATTTGAAACCACTGTATTTTTGTAGTGAGGCTGGTTCGTTCCCTGAGGTCCCACAGAACTGTCGGGATTTGTTACCTATCTGCTGGACTTCTATACTTTTTCGTCTCTGACTGGTTTTTCTCCCTGTTTTTCAATCTAACACAACACAGTAGTGCAATTTAACACCACACAGCACAGATCACCTAATTGTTTTTTTTTTTTTTTCCCTGAAGACTTAATCCTGTGCCTTTCTGCTATGTTTGTTCGACCCACTGTCTTTTGGATTGAATCTGTAAAAATATAAAAAGTACACTATATTGCTAAAAGTATGTGTACACCTGACACCCATACCATATGTGCTTCTTGAACATCCCATTCCAAAGTTGGCCTCCCCTTTGCTGCAATAACAGCACCCACTCTCCAGGGAAGGCTTTCCTCTAGATTTTGCAGTGTTGGTTGGGGATTTGTGCCCAAGCAGCCATAAGAGCATTAGTGAGGTAAGGCACTGATGTTGGGTGAGGAGGCCTGGGTCGCATTCCAGTTCATCCCAAAGGTGTTCAGTAGGTGTTCATGCAGTCAGGGCTCTGTGCAGACCACTTGAGTTCTTCCACTCCCAACTTGGTAAACCATCTCTTCATGGATCTTGCTTTGTGCACAGGGGCATTGTCATGCTGGAACAGGTTTGGGCCCTTTAGTTCCAGTGAAGGGAAATTGTAATAACACAGCTTACACAGACAATCAAAATAATCATGTGCTTCCAACTTTGTGGCAAACATTTGGGGAAGAACCACATATGGGTATAATGGTCATGTATCCACATACTTTTGGCCATATAGAGTAAATAAAACTAAAACGTAACTGATACTTTGAATATGTCCCTTGCCATGGGTTATATTTTTGCAGACAAGACAAAAATGTCACTCTACAGGAAATTTCATATTTAAAAGGAGACATAAGACACACCACAACAATTCCACATGTATGTAAATGTATTTATTTATTTATTTATTTATTTACTTTATTTACTACACAGATATCAGCCTGGACCACAGTTAACCACAGTTATCTCCAATATCCATTGTTGTACTTCACACTTCAGCTCATGTGTTTAGAAGCCCAGAGTTACTGTTACCAATCCAAATGTTAAAATCATCTTCAGAAACATTGGCTAGGAGTGATTAATAAGACAAGTGTAATTTTTTCCATGTATTATTTATTGCAGATGTGTTTGGGGGAAGACTCACTATTATGATGGAGCAGTAATGATGGTGAATGCTGCAGAAGCAGAATTCACTTCCTGCGCTCCTCAAACTGCTCCACCTCACTTGATTCATCCACCACTTTACCATTGACCATTGTCTGGGTGACTACCTTTACAATCTTGCGTGTCTTTACCTCAGGTTCTTCTTCAAAAGAACAGAAAAGGTGTTGTTACCTATGTAATCTGGCATAATACCATGAATAAAGCTAACTTGATTTAAATTCTTTGCAGTGTGTTTTAAGAAATGCCAATGCTTGATGACTTACTTTTAGGTGCTGGAGTCTCTTTTACCCTAAAACACACATGCACACAAAAACAAATGTGATTCCTTTTCTGCTGCCAACATCTGACACAACCTCCATTTGTCCTCTGATTAATCTAATCATTTCTGTTTTTCTGTACTTACACCTCCTCTCCCTCCAGCAGTTTCCTGTAGGTGGCAATCTCCAGCTCCAGGTTCTGCTTGACCCGTAGTAGCTGTTCGTAGTCGGTTTTGGTGCGCTGCATGTCCAGACGTAGTTGTGAGAGTTCCTCTTCTAGTTGTGTCAGTGTTCCCTGTATGTGCTCCATCTCAAGGGTGTATTTATGACTTGTCTCTCCAAGGTTCCCCTCCAGAACACTAACCTGGAAAGGGCGTAAGACATGACACAATTAAATGGTAGTGTGATATTAAATGAATATTGTGATTGGAGTTATTATAGCTTAAGCTACTTCCATAAAATGAAGTTGCCTAACCATCAGCCTTTTCTATCAGATGAGCTGTCAGTATACCTGTAGCATCTCATTCTTTGTTTAGTAATACATCATGCTGGGGTAAACACAGTTAATTACAGTCTGTGTACACATCAAGGCAAACAGCAGATGCAGTAGTCTCTTACTTCCTGAGCAGCTAAATAAAGTGTAGACATGGACTTGACATATTGTGTGACTGATTGATAAGCCTGAAAAAAAAACACCTCAAATAACATCCATCCATCCATCCATCCATCCATTATCTATACCGTTTATCCATTGGACCTCAAATAACAGTTGGATATTTTGTGAGTTAAAAGCCAAGAGCTGCAACATTTTTTGGACCTAGCTTTGTGTATCACCAGTTCTCTTTCTACAGTAAAGGTATAGTAATTACCTGTTTGCGCAGGCTTTCCAGCTCCACCTCAAGCCCCTGCAGGAAGCGACGTCTCTCATTGAACTCATTCTGAGCACATCGTAGCGCTTCATTACTCTCCTTCACCTCCGACTGCACCGACTCCAGCTGAAATACAAACAAAACTGTGATCATTTAACATGAATGAAGGAGAAATTTATGTATGTAACCTTTAGGTTTAGATGACCAAAATAATGTTTATTCATTCCTACTAACCTTCTTTAGGTACCACATTTCAGCATCCTCCTTGTTTTTGCGAGCGATGCCCTCATACTGGACCCTCAGTTCAGCCATGACAGCTCCTAAGTCTGGTCCCTGTGCTGCGTCCACCTCTACATTCACCTGCTCGTTAGTCAAACGGGCCTTCAGTGTGCTCATATCCTACAGAGAGTGAAGAAAGTCAAGAAGATTTTTAGAGTCTTTCCTTTTTTTTTTTTTTTTACAGTGGTTAATTTACTAGTCAGCTCCAATTTTATTATTACCCTACTCATATATACCAATACAGTGAAATAAGATTATGTGTTTCTAGGACCAAGGTACAAAATACAGGACAAAGCAGGGATTGTGCACAGGCAAATGGCACAACCAGATCAGACAAGATCAATGTGCAAAACTAAAGATTAGGACCAATAATACTCAGTCAATATTATGTGAATGGGAGTGGATCATGGGCAGGACCTGCAATCTACTTATTACTTAACTTCTGTGAGAATGTAAACTGAGAAAAGTAGATAATGTAGATAGATAGATAAGCTATAACACATGTCTTGAGTATATTTTAATAAAAGCTTATGGATTTCAGTTTGTTGCTAAGATAAAGGTAAATGCCCATGGGAAATGTTTCATGAGAGAAACTTCCTCATGAAGCTGGTTGAGAAAATGCCAAAATTGTGCAAAAGCTCATCAGGAATTCTGATAAGGATGTGAAATAAATCCTTAAAATACATCCTAGAGAAATTTAATCTCTAATATTAAAAAGTTTTGATTTGTTTAATACTTTTCTTGATCACTGCATAACACCATAATGTAATAGCAAACATACTGGTGTGCTATAGAGAGATATGTAGATTAGATAGACAAATTAATTAACTAACAATAATTTTAGTCAGTTTTAGAAAAAATAAAATACAATGCAAATTTAAAATAAAAATAATTATGTGTTGTGTAAAATGCTGCCATTTGATATTATGTGTTTGTAATAAGGATGAAGTGTACAGTTGGGAGGGCACCACACCCACCTGTCTAAACACACCTTTAGGTCCAGAGTTTCATCTCTCTCTCTCTCTCTCTCTCTCTCTCTCTCTCTCTCTCTCTCTC
>JAOTRR010000030.1:12740620-12757447 GCA_028570945.1 Gogo arcuatus
GTTGTACAGTTGCAAAAGCCATCAAAAATCAGGTCAATGCATTACCATATTCTCTAAAGTATGGAGCTTTGCTCCGCACGCATTGCACGTGTGGACCTCCGCTATAAGAAGACAACAAAGTAGAACACATAAATAAATGTTTATTTAAAAGGAAATCATTGCAGTTATGTTATGAATTTGCAAGTTCTTGTGATATCAAGAATGTCCAATTAATCCTATTTATGGGTGATTTGTCTTCAAATAATTAAGCATAGTTGACTATAATATTGGTGGGCTAAATCATTGTGAAATGATTAATTGATTCATTGATTTCTTGGGACAAAAATGATTGAAATCGGTCCAGTATTGAGTTAGAGCGCTGTAACCGGTGACTGCAAAACGGCTATACAATGTAATCCTACTGGGCAATCATCCATCATCAAAGTAAACTGCTTGTTTTCACCACTGACAGTCTCATAATTTTATTATAAGTGTCTGACAACATGTGAAGGATCCCTACAGAGATACACCTGTGTCTGTTTACCTCAATAACTGTAATGTTTTCTGATGCTTACAAAAGACGAAGTCACACAGAATTCGTGAAGAAGTCTATTTCTAAAGTAATGTTCGAATATTTAGCTGATTATGACAATATGAATGTGTGTCTGACAACACGGAAAAGATCCCTTTTGTAAAAAGTCATTTTTTCTAGTTTCTTTACAGTTATTGAGACAGTTCTATTTGGAAACATTTTACCAGGGTGATGATTGGCCAGAAACTACCCTCAGAAACCAAGAAAAGAGGAAGACTGAGATGACTGAAGTTCAAAAGAGCAGAGATAACTGAAGGGTGTTGAAATACCCTTAATCTCATGTGTGCAGCTGTTTACAGTTGTACTCATAATCTAACGCGATCTAAACATGAAACCAAACACTCATACTGAGAATGCAGGATCGGCTTTTTTGTGATAATCTGTTAGGCAGCATTTATTGCTGCTGTGTGCTCTGACACTAACACTGTAAATTTAAATTATTTGGGGATTTAAAAAAGGAGATTATGTTAAATGCTCCCCACTCTGGATAGTATAAAGTAGAAGACCACACAACTGCACTTAGGATATGAGTAACTGAACACCAACAATGAAGGGGCCTATGTTTATACAGGAACAAGAATGCATGAAATGTCTGCAATGTTTTCTCAGTTTACTTTAATTTTCTCTTTTATGCTACTTTGAATTTAGGTAGCAGAATACCCATTCTTTGTTCTGTGCTACAGGTCTGTTGAGAAAATCACCACAAACAGAACTTCCTGTTAATATTTACTTAGTGTCTGTTTGATACTAAAACATGCATTATCACATCCTGTAATAATTCCCTTCAAAAAGAGCAGCCCCTTTCCTCTGGTCACATGCAATTTGGTGTGAGAATTATGCTAAAACACTTATGCTATGACATAGCAATTTGTATTGGAGTTAAGCGTAAATTATGGAATGTTTACTTGATTTTTTAAATGATCTTATGTAGTCCAGTGTCTTTCGAGCCCCCACTGCTATGGAAATTCATGTTGTCCACAGAAAGTCTTCAAATTCCTCACATCTCTCTGCTGCTGCCAAGGGTTTCTGGCACTTAAGCCTTTATACATTCACCCTCCACTAACCTTTCAGAGTTGTACACGGGATATGTAATGTCCAGCCCAGTGAAAAAGTAATTACAGTGAGTGAGTGAAATTCTCATTAGTTCAGTTTCACACCATACATTTGTCTTGAATTTGCTCACAATATCACATGCACAGTTTTTTTTAAAAGCATACATCATTTATAATGTCTGAGCCTGACCTTAGTGCATGAAAAGTAAGGTGCAAACAGAAAAGCAAGGATAAAAAGTAGTGTCCAAGAAATTCAAATGATGGCAACAAACCCAGAGTTCATTATTTTGATACTGTTGATATCACTGTTTGATAGTGTTTTCTTGCAAAGCCTGAAAAAAAAAACTTTTACATCTGTTAATGGCAAGATCCAAAATACACTGCAAACACAGTCTTCAACCCTCCAAGGTCTATTAAAACAAGAGAATAATGGCTGCATGCAACAGACACATAGTAGAAGGTTTGCAAAGAAAATTCAGAGAAGTCAGAGAATTGCTAGACATGTGTGACGTTTTCAGACAGTATTCTCATTGTTATAACCCTGTCTCCTATCACAGTGCGATCAGACCTGATTCCCAGCCCTCCTACCTATAACTCCAAGTATGGCTACTTGAACTGGGAATCATATTACAATACCAGTTATTACACACGAATCCTGCCTCCAGTGCCACTGGACTGTCCAACACCCATGGGTGCCAAAGGTAGGGTAGACCACGACCAAGCAAAAGACCAACAATCAAGAAATTTGGCTGTAAAAATCAATCAATCAATCAGTCTGTCTGTCTGTCTGTCTGTCTGTCTGTCTGTCTGTCTGTCTGTCTGTTTGTTTGCTTGTTTTTACTCTGTGTTGTCCCAACTTTCCCCAGCTGTTATGGCTAATGTTTCTTCCTTCTGCAGGAAAAATGAAGCTTCCAGATCCCAAGCTGTTGGTGGAGAAGTTCTTATTGAGACGGGAATTCAGGCCAGACCCCCAGGGTACAAATTTAATGTTTGGCTTTTTTGCTCAGCACTTCACTCACCAGTTCTTCAAAACACACAATCGGATGGGGCGTGGCTTTACCAAAGGTCTAGGCCATGGGGTGAGTTCTTACAGAAGATCTGGGGAGAATATTAGGTTAAGGTAGAAAACATTAATAGTTAATTCATTTGGATACCATTTTGGAAAAACACTGTCATAATCTAAAAGTGTGCCCACATAATTATACTAAAAATGAGTATAAAGCTCATTCTGATGTTTGATTTTATAAATAGGTGGATGCTGGACATATCTATGGAGATAACCTTGCACAGCAGCTGAAGCTTAGACTTCACAAAGATGGGAAGATGAAGTACCAGGTACCACTACTGTTGTGAAATGTTTGGCGTGTTCTTAAATCTACTTAATATTTTTTGTAGTTGTTTTTAAGCTCCATCTCCTTATTAGGTTATCATCTACTCTTAGTTGATATAGCTACATTTTGTAGATTATCATCAAGCAAGTTGTTATTTTTCTATAGCCATGCCCCACTTTCAGTTGGTCTGATGGCATGGTTATGCTTCCTTGTGAGGTCTAGAGATTAAAGTTGCATATCCTCAATCAAATAAATCACAAGATAAGAAGGATGAAGGAAGGTTTCTACACCAGTCTGATGATTTACTTTTCCCTCCCCATTTACAGGTTTAGTATGTTTGAATATATCTAGAAGAGGAACATGTATGATACTGTAATTATGTTTAAAATCAGCCTTGAAATTCTAGCACACTTTACAGAAAAGGAAAATCGGTTATTTTATAATTTCATTGGTACATTTTCACTGTTGCTTCACTGTTAATGTCCTGTGTGTTTACAGATGATAAATGGGGAGATGTACCCACCAACAGTGGCAGAGACCAATGTGAGCATGAACTACCCTGCATCAGTTCCACCAGAAAAGCAAATGGCTATTGGCCAGGAGGTGTTTGGCCTGTTGCCAGGCTTAAGCATGTATGCCACCCTGTGGCTGCGTGAACATAACCGGGTGTGTGACATCCTAAAGAAAGAGCATCCCACCTGGGGAGATGAGCAACTCTTTCAGACCACCAGACTTATTATTATAGGTGAAGTTGCACCACAACTTTTCGGTTTTTCTGTTAAGCAGCACTTGTTATGTGTACTGGAAGCAAACAAGAACCAGAAATTGATTCTATAACAAGCACAAAAAAACTATAGTGCTTTTAAAGTATGGAAAAGTCATATTTTGTGAAAATATCAATTAAAAAGTTAGCGCCATAGTCAGAGATTAGCACATGTAGTGTGGAGTAAATACTGAAATTGCACATTTCAGTATTCAGATCTCAAATCATGGACGTAAGCACTGCTTGACCAAGTTTTTGACCAAAACAGAGGCATATCTCAATTACGCACAATGTTGATTGTGAAATTAAGTCAGCTTTTCTTGCACAATATTGTCCCAGGTGAGGAGAAATATTAAGACCAGTAGCACTGTGTGACAGTAACCACAGTATTTCAACCTGATATCATGATTTGGGATGTAAATGTTCATAGAACACTATGGAATTAATGCAGGGGTTTTCAGAAGACACCATTTGAGACATTACATCAATTTCATGACCATGATTTAATATCATGTTAAAATTAAATTGTGCACACAATTAGTAAAATTTAGTTAAAAGAAATAAGTAAATAAATAAAATAAATCTTTTTTTGGGACCCTGAGACTAATTAGTGAGCTTATTAGTGAGAATTAGTGAGCACCTTCAGTGTTAAATTTGGGCAGATTGTCCACGATTGAAAATTAACATGATAATCATGACTAGGACTATTCATAACAATCAGCCTTAATATATTTACAATATATTCATCTAATATTAAGTTTTTATTTAAATTCTTCTTATTTGTATATTATCATATTAGTCTAAACTATATTTTTTTATAAGTATTTGTAACCATGATATACCATACAGGATACTGTATATCAGCTGTTCAGCAAATGTTAATCCTCATAAAGTCCACATTCACAACTCTATGCATTTTAAATTCCGTTAAGTTACTAATTACGTCTTTGGAGTGACAATCGATGAAAAAAGTGTTGCCATGTGACAGATATAACCCAATGTTCTACTGATTTGCTTGCTTTTCTAGATGTTACTAAATAGTGGCACCACATGCTCATTGCCCCATTTAGCTCCATGGAGTTATTAGTGCTTCTAGTGTTCAAAAACAGGAACTGCAGCAAGTGCTAATAGAGGTTCACTGGGGAAGGAATCAAGCCCCATGGTCGGTTTATGAACATTTTCAGTGAAGAGAAGCAAAGGACAGGAGAGCTAATGACAGGGTCCCCATTCCCATCCCAGTTTTATTGTACTGCAACTTATAGCAAAACAGTAACCTGATATATCAGTTCACATTTTCTGTCCCACTGTATTTTTGGGCTTAAACGCAAATGCTCGGTATAAATGTGGTGGTCTAGACACTATTGAGAAACCTCCTAATGACAGAGCTACTCAAGAATAGCCTCAGATAACCTCAGAGGCCCGGAGATAATTTCAGTACTTTATTTAGTTGATTTAATTTGCTCGATTGCTTGCTTTCCAGGTGAGATTATCCGGATAGTGATTGAGGAATATGTACAGCACCTAAGTGGTTACCATCTAAAGTTGAAGTTTGATCCAGCCCTGCTCTTCAGCTCCCAGTTCCAGTACCAGAACCGCATTGCCTTAGAGTTTAATCAGCTTTACCATTGGCATCCACTCATGCCCAACAGCTTCTTCATTGAAGGAACTGAGATCTCCTACAATGATTTCATGTTCAACACCTCTATACTCACTCACTATGGAGTGGAGAAACTGGTGCAGGCTTTTTCAACTCAGGCAGCAGGACAGGTGACATTTGCATCTCTTTTGACCTTGAGGGAATGAATTTTTGATCATTATTTTTTAAATTTTTGGGAGGTTGACTTAGTTTCAGTGATATGGACAACTTTGGGCAAAAACTGAAAAGTATGTCAGTTTTTGTAGTTCTGGTTTATCCATACTTTTATCTGGCAAAAGAATACACTGTAGATTATGATCAGCATTGTGGGTGGTTTCAGCATAACTGGTGTAATGCTGAGTGATTTGGGAAAGGAAGTGATGTCTTTTGTCTTTTTTAAATTTGTTATTATTATGAAGTAGACTGTGTGAACCCAAAATGCCTAATGTCTTTCTCCTAAACTGTAGCTTCAGCTATTCATCTTATAACATGACCTCTCTGTCTTCCTGTTCAGTGATTATGGGAAAACAGGGTGCTTATGATATTATAGATGGCATCTTTGGGATTCAAACATGCAATTTCACAGGCGTAAATTATGGGGGGTGTGTGCGGGGGGTTGGAACCCCCCAATAATAAAAACCTGCAACTACAACTCCTCCAAATAATCATATCGTCATGATGAATGAAAAATATTAACTGTTATAAAATATAATAAAGTGGGTGGGTTTCTCGATTTAATGTAATTAACAACATTTTTTCACCCCCCCGTCCCTGTTTCAGACTTGATTGCGCCCAACCCATCTTTCTCTCCTCACAAGCAGTAGCTAGTGTGAGCAGTAGCAAGCCAGCATACAAAGTGGAAAGAGTTGCAACAAAAAAACCAGCAAACAATTTTAAGTTTTCTGCTCTAACGAAAAGTGAAAAACCTCTTCCCAACAGGAGGTATGCTCCTGTAATGGTGCTGCCTCTCATGAGTCAAATAATTGAAAGAAAGTCTTATTTTCTGCCATGGTTTCATTGTGTTAGGTGAACTGTTAGCTAACTAAATTAACCATCATAAAATCAGACCACTTTTATCGTAGCTACTAGCTAGTTGTGATTATCTTGCTAGTATGAGGTATAAATAATGACTATTTTTATTGGATATCAAGCGATTATTTATGGCTAACAAGTAATAATTTAGGGATTACCCATTGCCAGGGTCTTGACAACTGCAATAATTATCAATGCTGCAATAATTATCATCAAGAATAATAGGGAGTAAGTACTGTGGCATAACTAGTACATGGCTGAAGATATGTTCAGGAAATGATGAATATCCATTTTCCTAATACTGGAACAACAAATTGATGTGTTACAAATTTGGTGCTTCTATTACAAAGTGAATGATATCACTAGTTGGGATATGTATATCATGTTGTTTTGGTATGTCTCTTCCCCTTAAAATTAATGTGAAATGAATTTTATTTTATACACCCCTAAATGGGTGGAGACCTGAATGGGCTGACAATATCTGACAATAATCACCATATTTCACCTTGATATTATATCTCCTCATTGGGGAGTAAAGAAAATTGCTACAGGCTTTCACAACTCAGCCAGTTAGACGAGTGGCATTTGCATTGAGCCCTTTTGACCTGGAGGCAACATAGTTTTGATCATTATTGTTAATTTCAGGAAGGTTGACTGAGTTTCAGTTATATGGACAACTTTGTACAAAAAATTAAAAGTATGTCAGCACAGTCGGTTTTCTACTAGCACAGACATACCCTTTTATTAACACAGCAGTTGTGGTCTAATCACATGATCTTTTATCTTTAGCAATGAACTTACCATTCTTTTATCTGGCAACAGCATACACTGTACATAATGATCTGCATTGCAGTTAATTTCAGTGTGTATGCTGTAATGTTAAGTGGTCTGGAGCAGGAAGTGGTGTCTTTTGTCTTTTTGAAGTAGACAGTGGGAACCCAAAGTGCTACTTGCTTGTCATCTTCATCCTAAACTGTTAGCTTCAACTATTAAAAAGAGACTATATATTTTTTTCAGCCAAAGAAGTTGTGTAGTTAAAAGTAACAGTAGTTTAATGTGCTATTACTAATTGGCAAGAGACAACACTGGGGAAATACAGTTTTATATATTCAAAGCTTAGCCTGCTGAAGAGATATCTGTTTACCAAAGTCAGAGAATTGTTAACTTATCAGTTATTGACATGTAGTTTCTGACATTGCGAAGGAGACAATCCTTATTGACAAGCGCTTTGTGTGTGTGTTTGTTTTTTTGTTTCCAGATTGGAGGGGGACAAAATGTACCACATATAGTGGCCGTTGTAGCTGAAGGAGTCATTAAAGAATCTAGGGAACTTCGGCTACAGCCATTTAATGAGTACCGCAAAAGATTTAATCTGAACCCATACAGATCATTTGATGAATTTACAGGTACTTTCTTACACCTAGTTGCTTATAATTCATATCAAAAGAATATCATTTAATATTTCTAATTCTACAACTGATATTATGATGTGGTTTCACTTAATATGTATCTGCTGTGAAAAATATCATGCCTCAGGTAATCTGAATAGTTCAAGTGAGTGCAGGCCAGACATTTCCATTGTTCTATTGCCCTGTTATGGTGTCCCTGCTAGTACAACACATTCCTTTTTTTTTTTGGTAAAAATATTTGGATGGTATGTTCCCTTTAATTATTTTTAATCTATTCTCCATGAAACAAAAACTGAGAATATTAGCCACATTTTTAGAAACAAGATACAAATAGATCGGTTGCATTTTTACAAAAAAAAAAAAAAGTGTTGTTCTATAGTACATAAAAACAAAAATTTCCTTGTTGTTTTTGGTCTCATAATGCACAACCATACCGTAGTGATGTAAATGACCTGCCAGTAAATAAGTAATTACTAAACATGACATTTCAGATTGAAATCTCAGCCAGCAAATAAGTGATCAAAGCCTTCAGTTTGCTGCTCAGCACCTTTAGCATATTTAGGGCTTAAGGAGAATAATATTTACAGTTAAAGCTTCTGTATTAAAATTAAGCATTTGAGCAGCAGCAACTTTAAGCTCCAACTTTTTATAGGTTGTATCATTTGGCTACATAAATATTAGACCCTACCCCCTTTTGTTTAAACTGAAATGTAGATAAAATAGCTTAAATGTGGATCATATCAAATCCTGATAGTTTCACAGTCTTAGACTACAACCCAAAACAGAATACAATGATTTGCAAATCCTTTTTGACCTACTGTATATTCAATTGAATACAATACAAAGACATGATATTTAATGTTCAAAGTGATAAAGCTTATTGTTTTTTTGTAAATATACCCTCATTCTGAATTTGATGCCTGTAACACGTTCCAAACAAGTAGGAACAGGGGCATGTTTACCGTTGTGGTACATCACCTTTTCTTTTAACAACACTCAGTAAGCATTTGGGAACTGAGGAGACTAATTGTTGAAGTTTTGAATGTGAAAGTCTTTCCCATTCTTGCTTAATATATGACTTCAGTTGCTCAACAGTTCGGTGTCTCTGTTGTCATATTTTGCACTTCATAACGTGCCACACATTTTCAGTGGGAGGCAGGCAAGCCAGTTTAGCACCAGCACTCTTTTACTACGAAGCCACACTCTTGTAACATGTGCAGAATGTGGCTTGGCATTATCTTGTGGGAATAAGCAGTGATGTCCTTGTAAAAGATGTCAACTGGATGGCATAGCTCCATCCAATAAATAAAACAAATCTGTATGTACCTTTCAGCATTAATGGTGCCTTCACAGATGTGCAAGTTACCCATGCCATGGGCACTAACACAACCACATACCATCACTTTTGAACTTTGTGTTGCTAACAATCTGGATGGTCCTTTTCCTCTTTAGCCCAGAGGACACAACATTCATGATTTCCAAAAGCAATTTGAAATGTGGACTCATTAGATCACAGCACACTGTTCCACTTTGCGTCAGTCCATCTCAGATGAGCTCAGGTCCATAGAATTTGGCAGTATTTCTGGATGTTGTTGGCTTTCGCTTTGCATAGTAGATGCAGCAATGAACTGTCTTTACGAACAACGGTTTTACGAAGTGTTCCCGAGCCCATGTAGCAATGTCCTCTATACAGTCATGTCGGTTTTTAATGCAGGGCTCAAAAGTCAAGGGCATTCAGTGTTGGTTTTTGGCCTTGCCCCTTACATGCAGAGATTGCTCTGGATTCTCTGAATCTTTTGATGATATTATGGATTGTCCATGGTGAAATGCCTAAATTCCTTGCAATTGTACGTTGAGAAACATTGTTCTTAAACTGTTGGACTGTTTGCCCACACAGTTTTTCATAAAGTGGTGAAACTCTCTTCATCCTTGCTTGTGAATGACTGAGCCTTTCCAATTACCAGTTAACCTGTAGAATTTTCCAAACAGGTGTTTTTTATGCACCAGAACTTTATGAGTCTTTTGGTGTCCCTGTCCCAACTTTTTTGGAACATGTTGCAGGCATCAAATTAAGAATGAGTGTATGTCTACAAAAAACAATAAAGTTTATCAGTTTGAACATTAAATATCTTGTCTTTGTATTGTATTCAATTGAAAATAGGTCGAAAAGGATTTGCAAATCATTGCATTCTGTTTTTATTCATGTTTTACACAGCATCCCAACTTTTTTGGAATCGGGGTTGTACATTTTCTACCTTGTGTTGGCAATCATTTTATCTTCCTTTTATAGTTGATAAGGAGATCGCCCGCAAGTTGGAAGAGCTCTATGGAGACATTGACGCTATGGAGTTTTATCCAGGTTTGTTGGTAGAGAAGACACGGCCTGGTGCCATATTTGGAGAGAGCATTATAGAAATGGGGGCTCCATTTTCCCTCAAAGGTCTTATGGGAAACCCCATATGTTCACCTGAGTACTGGAAGCCCAGCACATTTGGAGGTCAGACTGGCTTTGATATTGTCAACACTGCTACTCTGAAAAGACTGGTTTGTCTCAATACTAAGTGGTGTCCTTATGTATCCTTCCATGTTCCCCCACCAGACTATGAGCATACAAAATCAGGTGACTCTCATGCTGAATTATAGCCAAAATAGAGAAGTGATAGAATTACAGATGCTAGAACTAGGCTGTCTGCGATACTGCACCAAATATGTGTTTACACAGTAAGCTTACTTAATCCATACATTAATACATAATTATGTTTAACTGATATATTGATATCTACTATAATTAGTACACTGGGCTGAATGTCATGATATGAATTAGGCGCATGTCTCTACTTGCAGCAATTGAATAAGGCTGCATTTTTTAAGCTCTCGAAGTGCCTTTAATTAGATTAATTTTGCTAATAAGGGTACAAATAAGTAGTGTGAGTTTTAATATCACCAATCACAAGGTTGATGTTGTTTGTTCTTCTGAAAAAACTACATATTTATAGAGTCCGAGCAACCTAGTGAGTGAAAGTCATCTAGTCAGCAAAAGCTAAAATACTGTATCTTTCTCTGTACTCCCCGGGACATTAACAAATTTCTCATAGCATAACTGTGCAAAGAAAAACAGTACAGTGATAAATGTTTGCATATCAGACATAATGTATTGTATTGTAATGACACTTGGACATAAAAAGAACATGATCTTGGGATCAGCATTGTTAATGCTCTAGCACAGTGCAATCTATGTAGGGTGCTAATATCACCCTGAAGCAGCAGAGTATCATCTTTATTTCTTTGTAGTAGTAATCCTTTGCGTCATACACACACCAGCCACATTAACAGGCGGACCCTTGCATACATGCATTTATCCAATCATGTAGCAGTAATGCATAAAATCATGCAGATATGGACAGGTTACAACAGCAGAAGACCATATCACATTGGGTTCCACTCCTGTCAGCCAAGAACACGAAACTGAGGATACAGTGGATACAGACTCAAACAAAACTAGACAGTAGTTTTGCTTGCTTCAGATTCCTTTTCTTGGCAGACAGGAGTGAAACCCAATATGGTCTTCTGCTGTTGTATCCCATCTCAAGTTTTGACATTGTGCATTGAGATGGTTTTCTATTCAACACGGTTATAAAGAATGGTTATGTGAATTACTGTATCAGCTCAAAACAAGTCTGCCCATTCTCTACTGACCTGTTTGGCACCAACAACTACTCCAATGGTTAGAATGAAACACTTGACCTGAATCTGCATGATTTTATGCATTGCGGTGCTGCCACTTGATTGGCTGATTGGAGAATTACATTAATGAGCAGGCATAGATATTAAAGTGGCCGGTGAGCATATATGTCCTTTGGAGAATAATACAATTTACAAATTAATATTTGTATTACTTTTATAGTAGAAAAATTTACAATTTAATACTTAAATACTTCAAATACAAGTTTATTTATTATTATTATTATTGGTAAAGATTCAGACTGTGCTCAGTAGCAGGCTTGAGAGTGTTTGGGTTTGAGAAAAGAGAAAAAAGCAAGCAGTACTAAGTCTTGGGCAGCTTTCACACAGACATTAATGAATGGTTTTGACAAGGGGAGTTTTGGATTTATGGGAGGTTTTGATAAGGGGATTTTTGGATCTATCTAGGGGAGTGTATTGGCAAAAACATCAGTTAAATATAATGCCATTATTATCAGATTTATATCAATGATTCCTGTAACCTTCAGTCAGTGGTCTGCCCAGTCATGCACTAAAGCTCCTTGTCAATGTGTTAAGGCGTGGGATATTGAAAGGTGTTTTTTGATGTATGATAACTGTCACTGAGGCTTGTTTATTACAGTAAATGACCTTTCTGAAACACTGGTATAAGATTAATTAATAAGAGGTAATAATTTGTAGAAACTCCTCATTTTTAACTGCTGCAATTGTGAATAAAGAAGGAGGATCTAATTGTGATTATTGGACTGAAAATGAGAATATGAAATGAAATTTGACAGTCAATAACAGCAGATGATTATGACTTGATTCTGGATTTTTGTTTGTTTATTTGTTTTGTTTTTTTGCCACTTATTTCTCAATTACCTTTGAACGAAAGGCTTTTCCTGAAATTAATGCACATATTGATGGGCAATTTTATTAATAAAATGTATCTTTATTGAACAACTTAAAGAATTCTTTGTGTAAATTATTTTCTCTGTGAAATGTTTGGCAACCCTTTGAAAGTTGTTAGAAGCTTGTTTATAACTGCTAGCCAAAAAAAAGAAGAAGAAAGGAACAAATACATCAACAGAGTTTTATTAAATGGTATATTAACTATTCAAAATGAAAACACAATATGACATGAATTTCCATAATATTCTGACAGTAATACTGATATTAACATGATATTAACAAGATAAATTTGTTCAGTGGTAAGGTAGCACAACCTTTGGTTATGTAAATGTAACAGTCATGTTGATTTGCACTAGAAACGCGGAATCATTTTCATTTTTAACAGTATAACTGCAAACCAATGCAGTTAGTTTTGTTGCATTTACAAATATCTAAGAAATATTTTAGAATATTAGAAGAATTCTTATATCTAGAATATAAGAATATAATAGAAATATTCTAAGAAATATCTCTTACTATCCAACTATTAAGTAAAAGTGATGCAATAAAACTGTATTACACAATATTAATTCATACTGTATAATTTGTCGTCATCTCTATAGCACACATACACCATTCTTTTTAAAGTAACATATTCTTGGCATTTGATAGAAAGTATTTGTTTTATGTTTGTTTCTTAAAAGAATGAATTATCCACTCATTCTATAACCAGGAAAGTAAACCAGGAGAATAACAAAAGCAGAAAAAACAAGCAAACCAACAGCACCTTATAAATCAGACAAAAAGCAACCTTAATAACATCCTTCCTTCTGAAACTGAGTGGGACATGTCTTTGCTTATCTTCAATGAGCATTCAAGTAGGTATAAGCCCTGCCAGAAGTTTATTTTCCGTGATTCATTTGCCATGGTGACTCAACAGAGCATTTTGATCATGCTCATGCCGGGAATTGCTCTGAGGTCTCAGAGGCCCATACTGCGTAGAGGTGGAGGGGTAGAAGTGCACATCAACAGCCACAGACGTCATGCCCAGGGTGACACAGTGGGACAACATGAGGGGACAGGAGGCATGGGAGAGGCTGATGCTGTGGTGTACTGGGGTGGAGGAGGAATCATTGGTCTGCAGGGTCAGAGAAGAGCGGAAACCCTCTTCCTGAGTGCCCAAAGGGTTGGAAGGAGGTGGTGAAGGGACATCTCTTTGGCACTGTCCCAAATCCTGGCTCCTCCAGTCCTCCATACACTGAAGCTGGATGTCAGATGGGAGAGAGGGTGTGGCTTTGCCTTCCTCAAACGAGGGCTCTAACTGAAGTACAGGCACAGAAGTTATAATATTACTTGTCTGATTCACTTACACCATTTGTTGAATGCTGCCCATCATCTGAAACAAAAATCTAAGCTGTGATTTCAGCTGAGAACGAATCAGAATCAGAACTGAGTTTATTGCCAAGTACGTTCTCACATACAAGGAATTTGTTTTGGTGTTGGTGCATGAACAAGTGCCCTCCTATCTCATATCACCACCAGCCATGCCTGATGAACATACTCAAACTGAAACATCACTGACCTGCTCATCCTCAGAGGGTTCTGTGTGTGTTTCCACTATGACCGGCATGTCTTGACTTGGCTGGACTTCCTCTTGTGTGTCATCATAACACGTTTCCATTAGCAAGGTGGACGGACTGGAAGCTGGGGGATGGGCTCTCATCTCAGATGTGTTTGGGCTTTGCTCAATAACAGCAACCAAGTTGTCATCCTCAAAAGCTCTACAGCAAACACCAGTGCAGAAAATGCTATTTAAACACCATTTCAAATAGGTGGCTTAGGATAAATTGAGACTGGCATTATAGTATTAACTCACTTATTATCATACGTCCTTTCAATTGCAAGACGTTCACCGTGCCTGCAAGGCCCACCAAGGCCTCTGAGAGCTTTAGTAAAAGAGTGTTATTATTTGGTTTGTACTATTTTACAGTGACTAATGACTAAAAACTAATTATTATTTACTGTTATTGGTAGGATACTGATTTTAGATTAGAAAGAAAATTTAGCATGTCTGTTCAAGTATTAAAAATGTTTTACAAATTTGAAGGTGTCCTACCTGCTCGTCCGGTAGTTATGGCTGCAGGGTCATTTTTCCGAAAAAAAGAATAAAAAGCCATGGTGATGAAAATAAATGCCAAGGAAACTCCCACCCCTACCACAATAGGAATGTCATGTTTTTCAAGCACAGGCAGCCAACTCTGTGACTTCCTCTTCTCCCTGATAACAAATTGTGGAAAATCCTCAAAATGATCCAAATCCAAAGGAACAAAGAACAGAAGACAGTTAAAAAAAAATAATAATAATAATAATAAATAAAAACCCTGAAATACCACATCATATACTACCTGGCATTGTTGTCTGTGGTCCTCATGGGGGCCTTTGAGGTGTTTTTATTCAACAGTTCAACTAATTCAGTATTATTTGCCTGTGAGGCCTTGGTGGCTGTAATCTGCTCAGCAGGCTTACTCCAGTATTGGTGGACCTCAGCAGGAGTTGTACTGGCGATACTGGTCATATTATACAGTGTGAACCCAGAGGTCTGGGTTAGTTCAAGGGCCTGAGCTAGTGAGCTGGGAGAGGAGTGGTCTTGCTGTGAGCTTGTGTGCTGGTTGCTCAATCCTTGAAAAGAAATTTGCTTGAAGGTCTGGCTGTGTGTAGACAATGACTCAGGTTGTATGTGGCTTAGGTGCAACATTGGCTGATCTGGATGCTGGGTGATTAGATTAGTTGGAGTAACATGTGCATGTCTTTTTTGTGTACTTGTTTCTAGGGGTTTGGAGTAAGGGAGGACAGACTGCGGCACTTGTATTTTTAGGAGGTCATTGTATTTCTGTTTTTCTCCTGTGTTCATGCTGTCATGATCAATGAAGGACATAAAGGAGGCAAATGGGGTAGACACACTGATAGAATGTGTTGGCGAGTCCTTCAGGTAAGTATCTATCAATGTGAGAGAGGAGAAAAAAACTCACTCACAACTCATGCTTTAAATAAAGACACTGGACACATAGTACATGTGGTGGTTATAGACTGCTGAATGGAATCATTTTACCTTTATAAAATTTTAAATTCTTGTAGTCAGTAGGGTTTGTAGGTTCTTCTGGCTTGATTTCTGGGATCTAAAATATTTGTGAATAAAACAAACCTAGAGTATTCACTCAAAATAAATGCTGTTCATCCCTCAGTATTATAGAGTACACAGAACCACTGACCATCCTAATGATGGTGTGTGGTGCTTTTTACAGTATATGAACAGGACAAACAAAGAAGGTACAATGGAATGGCACCACAACACTGACTTCCATATGCTACTCACTGTAATTAATAAATCCTCTTCAGGCTCAGCTTCAGGTTAGAAGATTAAAACAGTTAGAGCACTATAACAAATTTATTTACCTATGTATGATTGCTTGGTTGGTGCAAATTAAAATTTCTCTGTAACAGAATTCATTTACCAGAGAAGACTGTTATGGTGGTCTTTCGCCTATCCTGACCTATATTGTTTTCAGCAGTGCAGTAATACTCTCCAGCATCTGACTGGTGGGCATTAGAGATGTGCAGTGTCTCGTTATCTGCAGGACAAAAAGCTCTTCAAAATGCAAAGCATTCTTGATGGATGAAAACACATTCAGTAGAAGACAGTTAATACAAAAAAGATTTCCAGAATCTCTTGCCATCAATGTGTATGCGTGGTGAAAGTGACAGAGGTGTCTGAAGAGCACTTCTGTGCCAACTGTACTTCAGTGGTGGGTTTCCAACAGCTCGGCATGGGAGAATGATAGTAGCTCCCTTGGACACATTCACAGGTCCCGCAAATAACACAATGACTGGCTTTGCTGAAAAGCATTTTAAGGTACATATAGCATGAGCAAGAAACAAATTCTCAACACACTGAATTACCTTACAAGGCCCTATATTTTGACTGAATATTTTGACTAGGTGTAATTTACCAGCTATACGTAGGCTAGTAGTTTTCTCGTCCTGTCCCACAGAATTGGAGGCTGCACACGTGTAAAAACCTTCATCATAGTTTCTCACTGAGGAGATGTAAAGAGTTGCATTTCTCACCCTGTGAATAAAGCAGCACCATGATCACAGTGATTTGTAACACTTGTTTTTGTAACACATGTATGTATGTATATACAGTACCAATGAATAAAGTAATGATGGACTGTCATTTCTCTTTACTTAGTTGAGCGGTTCTTAACATAATATGGATTACTACAGTTGTCAAATAAGGTTATTTACTGTATTTTTTATATTATTTACTGTTTGATGATCTCAAACACATAAAGAAGGCAAGAAATTACACTAATTAAGTTTTGAAAAGGCACACCTGTTAATTGAAAAGCATTCCAGGTGACTACCTCATGGAGCTGGTTA
>JAOTRR010000030.1:12800552-12811902 GCA_028570945.1 Gogo arcuatus
ACAGGTCAAGAGCTTCAGTTAATGTTCACATCAAACATCAGAATAAAGAAAAAGTGTGATCTCAGTGATGGTGGAATTTATAGTGGATGGTGAGTATATTTCCTTCTGCAGCACCAGCTGATTAAAATAAAAATGGACACACTAATATATACAGTACAGCATATATGCCTAACCGTGTATTTCAACATCATGAGAAAAATAAGTTGTGATCTCAAGAAAAGAACTTTGGTTATCTTAGGATTACAAGAAGAAAAAAACTCAAATTCTGGCTTGCATAGAAAACAGAAATGGTTCTCTACATTGTAGATAGGTCTACACTGCCTGCATTTAAATTTTCCCTCTGTCATAGTGCATGTTTATAGAAATTGGTTTGATTTAATTCTGATTATTTGCTTTACAGCAAGATCTTGGCTGTTGTGGACTGTTTTTAAATCAGCACAAAAATGCCACAACCTTTTCACAGCCTCAACCTTGTTCCAAATCTAGCACAGTATGGTGTAAACCTGGTAACCCTACCAGCACTGTGTTTTCCCATGACACACACTCTGAAAGGATGGGTCAATTAGCATATGAATGAAACAGTTCAAGTTCTACATTTATATTTACTTTAAAGATTTATATTTATTTTTAATATTTACATTTACTATCTATATTTATATTTAACATTTATATTTTCAGTGGCGCAGTGGTTAGCACTATTGCCTCACAGCAAGCAGGTTCTGGGTTTGAACCTGGCAGTCGACTGGGCTCTTCCTGTGTGGAGTTCTGCATGTTCTCCCTGTGTCTGTGTGTGTTTCCTACAGGTGCTCTGGTTTCCATCCACAGTCCAAAGACATGCAGACTGGGTCAACTGGCTACTCTAAATTGCCCATAAGTGTGAATGGCTGTCTGTCTCTCTGTGTTAGCTGCACAATAGATTGGCAACTTGTCCAGAGTGTACCCCACCTCTCATCTGATGTCAGCTGGGTTTGGCTCCAGCTCACCTGCAACCCACAATGGATACAAGGTATAGAAAATGAATGAATGAGTTTATATTTATATTTAACATTTACTTTTTAATAATTACACTGAAACTTAACTATTATTTGACATGAGTCACTATATAAATGTATCAGAATGGCCTCAAATGTTCAAAAAAAGTCAGAGAGAAAAGAACATCCAAGTTTTTACATTTGGTGCCCCATAGGTGCAGCCCCAATGTTTAAACAAAGTGTTCAACTATGAAGTATATCTTTCTTTGTTTCTTGTACGTAAATGTACTGAGATAATGTTGTTAGATATGCATATACTGTTAAAATGTGTGACCAAAAATGATCATGTTTCTTGTCTCTGTGAAGACTGGCAATAAATCTATTGATTTGCACTGTGAGGCTTTGAAGACTTCGAAGCATACAAGACATGAAATAGCAAAAGCACCGCACATGGTGGAGCTGATGGCGAATTTTAGTCTACTGGCTGTGAATACATATACTGTTTTAGTTATAGAATTAATGACAGAATCCTCAGTCTACTGCTATAACTTTGCAGTGCAAAACAAAACACAATAAGCAGGAAAATCAGTTAAATACAAAGGCAAAGCAAAAGTGAACAGTTAGGATAAGCTACATAAAATGGAGATTTTATGTTAATAGATAGATAGATAGATAGATAGATAGATAGATAGATAGATAGATAGATATACTTTTTTATCTGAGTATGTGCTTACTGTATCTTCCACTGAAGTGATTTTCAGTAAGGTTTTATATAAGCCTATAGGTTTGATGATTAATCACACAAAGAGAAAAGTGTCCCCTCCCCCTGTGGCCTGAAGGACTTCCTGCATTACTTATTAGCCAGTGTGATAGAGTTGCTGTTTCTAGGTAGAAGATGGAACCCCGGGTACATTTGGGGAGCACCATCATAAATCAAGTTGCAGATAAGCCTTTCTTCATCCACTTAACGCTGGTTCCCTCTGCCTTAAGATCATTACAGTAAAAAAGTGACACATTTGATTGATTAAAATGGCGCCTGGTGACGTGGGGTAAATCACGCTAAGTGATGTGACACCGCAGTTCCTCATATTATATTTCTGTCAGGACAGTGATGGTAAAAAGGGTTGTCACTGCGTGATATCTGACAACTTGAGCCATCCAGTGCAATACAATACCAGATTTACTGCTGGGTTATGGAGAGCTGCTAAGGAAGAGCATGAAAAAAGGACGCTGTTGTTGTGCATTGTCACTTCTCAAACAACCATAAATTTCATTAAAGAGGACTCTTAGATCTCTTAAAAACTGTCAACCATGAAGGTATTTACTATTCCAACATGTCTTCCAAAACTCTTCAACATTTGACTCGTTTAAAATGCAGTGTAGTACCTTGGCCTAGTGTTAATTCTTTTTACATGAGGGTGCATTGATATCATTTATCTTTCATTACCACCAGAGGGAGGAAGATTTACAATGTCTCTGTAAAAGTGTATACAACTGCAGATGAACACCTGGTGTTATGTCTTTATTAAGTGTGTGTGGTGGGGTAAATACACTTCAGCAACAGTATATTTGCTAAATTGTCCATAGTTGACTTTCTCCACTAGACCAGATCAAGTGTATATAAGCAAAACATGTAACGTTAGGAACCTCATATATTGTCCCTACATTATCCAGCTCTTGCTTAGATACAGACATGCAAGTGTCTCTGTGGAGGATGGAGTGATGAATGATTAAGGGGTGGAAAGTAGGTGTGAGTGTGTTTCATCTGAATGTGCAAATGAAATCTGGCCGGCTCAGCAGGAGTTAACATGGCCCTGATCTCCACATTAATCAGGGAGTGTCTTTCTTCAGGAGAATGTTAATGTGGGACTGATTGAAAGTGTCTGAGCTGATGCCCAGTGCAGACTGGCAGGATTGTGTTGTTTTTATGATTTGGCACTGCAATGTTTGCAGTTCTGTTGACTTGCATTGTACTACTTACCTCATATCAAATAAAGTCAAAATAATTTAATAGACTAAAATGTAATGTTTTATATTAAGACTAATATTAGTTAACATTACCACATGATAAATGATAGCTTCAATAAATCATCAAATCAAGTAATACAGTAACAAGAGTAAGTAAAATGTAACAAAATGAGTTAACACATATATTAATTAATTTGTTTAGCATAAATTACATTATGGCATGTTCCTATATTTTGCTCACTAACTGAAATTTCATCTCCAGGTGTAAATATTAAAACTTGCTATTCAGCTTAACTTTTGAATTTGTCTACTTAACAACTGAAAACTATTAAGATGTTGGTTCATATTCATCACTATTACTGTGTGCTTAATTTTACTCACTGATGGAATAAACTATGGTTTAGGAAGGTGCTGATTTGGCCTCTCTCTCTCTCTGTCTCTCTCTCTGTCTCTCTCTCTCTCTCTCTCCATTTAATGTCAGTTTCCACGTTTGATGGGTTTGACGTTGCATGATATGAACGTAGTTTTCTCCTCCACTTTATTCGATCATGGGCATCTGCAACAGTGAGGCCACTCAATCTCAGGTCTTCAGATAGCACCTCTCCCCATGTTTTATGGGGCCTGCCCTGTTTCTTGTGCCCATCCACCTGGAAAACTGATATCTTATTTACCCAGGCATCGCTTCTCTGGCCAAACCACGCAGGTGCCTACATCTTAGAGCAGTTTCCTTTATTAAAAAAAGATAACTAATTAATTAATACAAGTAATAAATATCACTTACTTTTGTTGATGTTAATTATGGTGTATTAACGCTAAAGTATATGGTTCATTCTTGTCAACTAATGTGTCAGAAAGTGTCCGAACCTTAATGTAAAGTGATACTAAAGGTTTTACAATCAGAAAACAACACTGTAAGTGCTGTAAATATTAACATTTCAACTGTAGCAAACATTGTTCTTGCAAGTAAATAGAACTGTTTATATCCTGAATGCAGTTTAAGAACATAAGAAAACACATGCAAAAGCTGAGCTGTTTATTTATTTATTTATTTATTAGCACACCATGACATTTACTTTTAAGAAATCTGTTACTCTAATTTCCAAGACTAAGGAAAAAACAGCATGTGTGCCTTTTTTTCAGTTATTCCACATATTAATAATAATTCTCATCTACAAAATTTTCCTGAGGTCTTTGTCACATCATTTTCACCCATGGCTCATGAGCCAAGCTGATTCTTTCTTGTCTTGTGTACTGTTTGGTGGTAATGTTTATGTTCTATCAAATCTGCCCTTGAATACTGTGCTTTACAGACAAATGCATATATTTTACCTACCATTGTGTGTAAATGGTTAAAAAAAGTCATTAAGTATCTAAAACTATTAGAAATTCAATAACTGCTGAATGTATAGGAGAATGTATAGTAGTCCAACATACAGCTATGTGATGCATTTTCAGTTCCTAGGAATATTGTGTAAAAGAAATTTTTTTCCAGACACTAGATGGCACTGTTTGCTCAGCAATGTTGAGGTAACGACTTACTCCACATAGTATAGGCAGTGCAGTAATTTTCTAACAGAACGAAAGGCGCCATTGCTGTTATCTTTTAATAGATTTGTACATGGGAGGAAAGCAGGTGCCTCTTGTTAATGTGTCCAATTGGCCGAGTTGTGTATGGAATGTGGCGCATCCATCACTGTCTGGTGCAGTGACACCCTGTCATCCGCCCTGAGCAGCCGCCGAACAGATGAGGCTCCTCATTGAGCGCCTTGCACACTCGACACAGTGTGTACACACTCTGAACACACACACATGCACACAACTTTCATATACACACTCATTTCTTTCTTGAGGAAATTATGTTGTCCCATAGTGGTGGTGGTGGTGGTGATGGTAGTTTGGTCATGTGATATTCACATGGAATCTGAAATAATTATCTTGATTGATATTATTGCTACAGTGCATGTATGTCTATGAGAAGTGTCAACAGTATGAGTAAGGCCTGCTTTCCTGATACAGATAATAGTTATTCATGAATGGTGAAACTACTTGGAAAACCTGCAGGTCTGTGTACGTGATATGAGGATTTTTGAAGGAATATTTTGTGCTTGTTGTGCCTCAGATGAGCTGCTTTAATTGAGAGAACTTCACATTAAGTTCTCCTCCTCATGATTTTCCTTGGACTTGTGATAAACCACAAAACTCTCCTCAACATCCTACCATCAGTAGTGCAAAAATTCCATTATAATCCATCACAAGATCAGATTTTTTTGTTTGCACCTGGTGTGTGTAGACTGGCCTGTTAGTGCAGAAGACCTCTCTTTGCTCCACACTATATGTACTAACACTTCCTGTGAGGAAAGCTTTTACTGTGTTAATACCTTGTTAGGGCTGTTTCACTCAGAGAGGTCAATGTCAATACCACTTAAGAACAAGGGCTTGATTTGTGCAACCTCTACCTTACCTTCTCATATCTCCCTGAGGCCCATCTGACCCACATTTCTGCCTTTCTACCACTGTAGAAGTATCAAAAGTTATTCTTGGTCACAACTGATTACTTAAATATGGGAAACACATTTTGATAAGGCAAAATGTGAGGTACTGACACAGTGGTCCTTGGCCATTGTCTTCGCTTTATTAATTAATTAATTAATTCTTTTCTTCAGGCTGAAGCCATTGAGTACAGGTTCAGTTATTGTTTTAGGTCTTTGAAAGCAACGAAGGAGCTGAGGCCAGATTTCCTCCCAAGTCTCCTCATATAATGTGGTACTTTTTCTCAAGAGCATGTAGGTAATTGTAAACGTCAAATCTCTTTGAGGATCTTTGTATTGAAAATAACACATTCACTGTGGTGTCACTGTGGTCTGAACACGTCTTTGTGGGGTTTCCCTTACTTTATGTATACTTAAGTGCATGTATGCAGGTAAAATCAACATTCACAGTGAATGGCCGGGAGAGGTAGTAATATAACACCACCACTTAATTTCTGTGGGTATCGATTTAGTCGAAATATAAGTTAGCCCACAAAAAAAAAAAAAAATCAGAAAGGACAATATACCGAGCTTTACCAGGCTTTGGTGCTGATGTTAAATGATGATCTAAAGTATGAAATCAGAACCAAATAATGGACCTTTTTATTAGTTGAAATAGATACTTGTCAAAATGTAGCTGTTGAAATATCTTAGGAAGATATTGTATAGCTAAAAAAAGCGCCTGTAGTGCAATAAAAAACATTCTATTTATTTCTAGTTGTTGCCTTAAATCATTTTTTTGTCTTATTTTTTAAAACTGCCTCAACAACAGAAGTTTCAACAATTTCTTTTCACATTACAGATAAAAAGCTCACACAGGCTCAATGAATGGTTTGATGAATATGAAAGCGATGTAAATGATATGCTATGGCCTTAGACAGCATGCTCTCCCTCCATCATCAAAACACCAACTGAGGGAATATGTTTAGGAAGAATGGTGTTTGTCTGTCCAGTAAAGTTCCAGAGACTTGTAGACTTGATGCCAAGGCACACTGAAGCTTTTCTGGTGGTTTGTGGTGGCTGAAAACCTTAATAACTGTTGCTTACTGTTGCTTGATTTTTTCCTTTAATTTATCACTTGTCTGTAGATATGAGTTGTAATCAGGCTAAGAGACTATGCCAAACCTTTAGCTGGTGATTCATGTTCTCTGTCTAACTCAGGGAAATTATAGTAATGGTCCACTATTTATTTAGAAATGTTTTTCTCTAGTATTAGCCATTTGAGAGAAGCCATGAAAGAGCAGCATGGGGAGAAATCCTTGCATCTCCAAGCTAATTTGGTTGTACAGGTTGAGTGCTCAATTTTGCACTCAGTTGCTTTGTGAGGTTAATCGTGGGACAGCAGTGTTTATGTTACAGTAATATGGAATCAACTCCCCTGCTGCATCTAGCCAGCTCTGAAATATGTGCTTGAAACCCCCCAAATTCCCTTGCTTCCCGAAGGGAGGGGGGAGGCCAAAGAAGAAAGACAGACAAACGGAACGTGGAACAAAAGACAGAGGCAAGTCGTGCCAATTAGTTGCTAATGAGACAAGCTCATGAGGATTTCCAAGCCCACAACGTGTTAACGTTTACCTCGGCTGTCTCTGTAGCTCTGCTACGGAAACACACTAAAAGAATGTCTTTGCTGTGATTGCTTACATATGGCTGCGGGGCTTTCGCTCTCGAGAGGTGAACAGGAAGGAACGCCTTACTTATGGTCAATGTAAAACCGGCAAACCGACATGCGGAGACCGCTTCTTTCTGTTTTTCTATCTTTCTCCAGTGCTCCCCCCCTTTTCACCTCACTCTCTCAAAAGTGCCCTCAATGGAATGAGGGAAAGGGAAACACAGTCACACAGCATACGCTCTCAATTTTCTCAGAGTGGTGAGCCGGGAGAATATATAATAACTGAAAAATAATATGTCAAGAGAATAAGCAGCACTCCTTGCTGCCTAGGCTTTTGTGAAGCATTTATCAGGAAAGTGTGACTAAGACCTGGAAATGAAATTTTTTTTTAAATGTGTCTCTGAGGCCTGGCATGGACTACATCACGGTGCTTCAGTGTTCTAGTTTCAAGAATATCAGTTGATTTATATGCTTTTGTCTCTGGTACCTTAAGACCACTGTTTATCACAGACGGAAACACAGGTGACCCTACTGATATATAGCACACAGAACACTAGTTTATCCCTGCAGCACTAATGACTGAATTGAACTGGACACATTAATTGTATATTTTGTATTTTGTGTTGGGGAGCTGTGTATATTGTGCACATTAAATAACTTTGCCACTGGACCTATCACTGATAAGATTGGAATGCCAGTGGTTCTCTCTGGGATTGCTTTTATTAAGCCTACTTCTGTCTGAACGAATTCATAAATAATTAAATAAACAGTGAAAATATTATTACTTTTGGCAGCGAGCTTGTTTCACATTTCCTGTTGGCCCATGTAAGGTTCTATCTAATTAGCTTTCTAAGGAGTCGTCCTGCTTTCTGTGAATTGAGTTTCTTGAGTTAGGGAGGTTCTCTGAGAGCTGTTTTTCTTATTGATTGAACAAACATAGAAGTAAGGACTATACATTGGAACACGTCCAAAAAAAAAACATGTTTTACATTTTGACCTGTTTATTTTTATTTCATCTTTATGGTTACTAATGCCAGGATTTAGTTAATCATGCCATTTCATCAAAGTCATAAATCTTTCTTTGGTTGAAACTTTCTCATCGACCATTCAGTTAGTAAAACCTGTGACTTAGGCCTTCGACCTCACTCACACATGCTTAACACCCCCACCTTAGGGTCCCACCCGCTCCACCTTCTCCCTTTCAAAGGCGGTTGTTAAAACCTTGTGGCACATTAACGGAGGCTGAGGGCACTAGGTAACCTCTATATTTTATTTGTCTCTTTAAGAAGACTGTAAACCTTGAGCTCCAGGAACAACCTCTGGCACCCAGAGCTCCCTTCGTGCTCCTTCTCCTCATTAGAGCTTTTGCAAAAAAAGGCCTTGTTCAAATGGCTTCTTCCTCTGCGATGCGTTTACTGTTA
Source organism: Gogo arcuatus (assembly GCA_028570945.1). NCBI lineage: Eukaryota > Metazoa > Chordata > Actinopteri > Siluriformes > Anchariidae > Gogo > Gogo arcuatus. The sequence goes on from JAOTRR010000030.1 coordinate 12,809,050, forward strand.
ATTAGTTTGCTTTGTAAGGTTAGACGTGCGGACGAAACAACTTTGAAAGTGTTTGGCGGCCATCTGTGTGAGTGCTGCACTAACTACGTACAGATGGGCCGCACTCAAGACAGGTTGCTTCTAAGAGGAAAAAAAGCAGTGAGACGGTTTTGGTTATTTTAACAAGATTTATGGCCTGACTCGCAGGTAACCATTTCAGCCATAATGATGATTGTTAGTCATCTGTCAGGGGAAAAAAAAGAAGAAGCTGTGATTGAAGCCAAACATGGACTGAGCAAAAATGTATTTTTCCCGCATAAAGCATTTCAGAGATATATTCCTTAAACAGAAAGGTGTATTTAATGTGTTATTTGTTAATGCAGGTTGTTATTTTTACCGAGTGAAAATGGCAGTATGTTGTGCTGTGGCACATATTGAATCAATTGCTTGGCATTAACTTGGAGTAAAAATGCTTCATTTGGCCACGTTAAAATGCCATTACTTACTCAGTGAACCAGGTAACTCAAGAAAAAGGTAAGATTGTCAGGTAATTGTTTGACAAGGTCACAAAATTAGCAAACATAATCAAATAAGGGCACTGACATTGTAATTTATGCCCTTTCTCCATGGTAGGACTAGGCGTGCTGTTTTCTGGCTGTAAAAATTCCCATGGGTGTAGGAATAAAATGTTGGTTTTGTGAAGTAATACAGTAAGTTGGAATTGTTTAGTTCATATATGAAATAAAATATGAAATATTTATAAAAACTACTACTACTACTACTACTACTACTAATGATAATAATAATAATAATAATAATAATAATAATAATAATAATAATAAAATCGTTATTTACATAGCACATTTAATACAAAAAGCAGTTTTGTAAGTGCATTACAAAATTATTTAAAAAACATATATGATTAATAAATATCTAATTCAAAATTAAATTTAAATAAAAAAATATGAGAATACAGAGGGAGATGTGACTCCTTACAGGCTGGAATTCAAAACAATACAACACACACAATGTCAGCAGACATAGCTAAATAAGATTATTTTATGGCAGGGTTGTTTATTATTATTATTATTATTATTATTATTATTATTATTATTATTATTGAAGGTATGCTGGATGGGGAAGGGGGATATATAGACTTTATATTGTGAATGGATATGCATAGAAAATAGGTAATTATGAAAATGATTTTTAACATGTATAATAAACAGGTGTGTAAAACTCCCCCTAAGGGACTAAAAATGATAAAATGATAAAACAAGAGCATGCATTTGAGGAAGCTGTAATGCCAGGGCGGGATGAAGACTCGAAAAAGTGCCATTGAGTGTGTTTGTGTTTTTAAACATTTATTATGTTGTAATAAAATGTAATATAAAGATAGGTTGGCGTTTTTGTTTTTGTTTTTTTTAAAAAAAAAAGCTAAATCGCTGTATACACTCCACCTGCCATGTCACAACCTAACACGTGTGTTGTTATAGATCAGAGCTCGTTATTAACTCGCCTAAGCGATTTATTTGTGGTCATTTTTTAAAATTTAGTATTACACCTGTTAGGGATTTTTGTCGAGTCATATATTATATAAATTAGCCTCTGTATAATCCAATAGGTTTAACAGGCAAAATATATAAAGCGCAATACACCTTGCAACCAACAAATTCTTGTAAATTCATCACTTGCAGAAAATAACCAGATATTCAAATGTAACCACGTCCACGGTTCTGATCTCCTTTTCCGTTCCCGTTGGGCTTTGGCCCAATTCTGATGCTGAATTTGTTTGTGGAAGCTTTACAAACTCTAATGAATTGCCTGTTCATATGGGTTTTGGGTCCCTGAACATGATGATGACATGATGATGATCTTCACCTTAACGAATAAAACAGTAAAAATCATTATTGACTAACTGTTTGACTGCTGAAGTTAGTTTGATTTAAGAATCTATTAAACGAAATTTCTCACTTTATCATTTATTACCATAATACGCTATTTATTACCATTAGCTGAATTCTACAACTACACACGTTAACAGAAACAATAACAATATTAACAGTCATCATTATAATCATCATCGTGATAATTCAGGTTCGTGTATGTTAGAAAAGAGGTTTTCAGCAAACCGTAGTGCTATAACCCAACATAAAGAACATCTCTTCATGAATAAAATAAGCATAAAATAGGCTTAAATAAGAGGTGAAATCAGCTCAGTTATCGGAGAGCCTTTGATCTCTTGTCTTTTGTTAGTTCATTGCTGCAGATCTGAGTAATTTGGGAAGGATGCCCGGGGGAGATGCGCTGATGTGGTGTGAATCCCGGAGCTGCAGCTTGCAGGCTGCGATAAGACCGTATCAGAGCTACCGAGACCCCGAGCTCATCACACTGAGCATGAGAGACACACCAGCAGAGCTACGTTTAACAGCACTGCATGAGCTGAACATGCAGGTACACCCACCAGCAGTCACTCAGAGTCACACCGACGGAATATGTACATTACAATCACATAATTCACTGTAATACAATCACATAGACTATATGCATATCACCTATAGAGCTCCATTATACTACAATATAGGCAAACATTTTCACCACATCTTTCAAAACATCTTGACAATTAATCTTGACAACAAATCTCCAGTGTTAATTTAACACCTGTATTGTTCATCTAAGTCATTAAAGTAAAAACAATAAGATTTGCTGCATGTGAATTTTCCATATTTCAAAATCATGACTTGCTTTATAGGACACAGTTACCTTCCAGGAAGGCATGATAGGCTATTCAAACCCTCAGAGCAATGATGTGAACATTTAGAAGAACCAAGGCCGAAGCCTTTATTTTCGTCACATGTACTCTCGCACAGTGAA
>JAOTRR010000030.1:12859966-12870766 GCA_028570945.1 Gogo arcuatus
TATAATGGATGGAACTGAAGATCACAAGTTAATTATAAAGATTAATATGCATGTTTTATGAAAAAAAGTTTTCCCTATAAAATATATTGGCTCCCTGGTTTGATCCTGAGCTCAGATTACTGTCTGTGCAGAGTTTTGCATGTTCTCTATGCTGTCTGCGTGGGTTTGTTCAAGTTCTCCAGCTTCCTCCTACCTCCCAAAACATGTATATAGATTTGATTAGTCTTTTTTCTTCATGACTAAAATCTCTCACCAAATAAGACTACAGTCAACATGGACATGTGGGATGGAAATACACCTCCATGTGTTAGTTTTGGTTTATACATCTCTCTCTCTCTCTCTATGCCCTCTCAGCCCACATGCCATTCAGCCAAGCACTCAGGTTAATACACACACACGCAGTAGGCTTCGTGCTCAGCTCCACTGCTAATGCAAATCTAAACCAATATTAGCTGGTTTTCTACTGTGACTTCAGGCACGTCTCTCACTCTATTAGAAGATCCCTTTGATTGTGTTAAATGCCTGTTACTGGTTGTTCTTGGCTTGACCTGTGTGTGTGTGTGTGTGTGTGTGTGTGAGATATGCATCTGCAGGTGCAGCCATTGTGCTTTTTAGTTTGTATTTCTTTTTTCTGTACCTCTTCTTGAAGTGAACAGATGTTGGGCCAGCTCTCAAAATCAGGAGCCGTAACCCCAGACTATAATCAATGTGATTTCAATCAGCAGTTCGCCTCGTGACCCACTTGTTTTCTCCCGGAGCTGATTGTGATTGCCTGCTCTGACGAGCCATACCCACTATAATTAACCTTCAAATTATACTTGTCCCAAAACCGTCATATAGCAGATCCATAATCTCAAAATAACTCTACTTTCAGGTGATGGTCAGGGGTGGGGTTATCATTTCAGTCTTACCAAACTTTCAGGACTGTTATTGTCCGATTCGTTTTGCACACCAGGAATTTGCTCTCTGGTTTGCTGGAGTTTTTTTTTTTTTTTGATGGATTCCTTTCAAATGATTGGCAGTAGGAGTATAAATCAGTATGCAGATACACATGGTGAATGTGCTCGATAATAGCATTTTATATACAAAGTCCCAGAGACTACAATAAAGCGAAACTCAGTATTTATTTCTTTTTCCCCCATGAGAATTATAGAATGCAAACAAGGCAACGTGCATTCTTACAGCTGCATGGACAAAAATCTATGCTTGGCATCATACATGCTATATATTTGGGAAAAGCAGAATGTTCTTTGTTAGTTGACTGTCCAAAGTTTTTAAAACCAGACCAATATCACAGGTTCAAACAAAATTGGACAATCAAGTTTGTTCTTGCCACAAAGCAAGATTTTAAATTCAATTCATAGTTACAAAAAAATATGCTTGAAGCTAAATTGCTTTTGTTTACTGCACTTCCTGTGAGGGGAACAGGTGATCATAGCGATTTAAATTTTTTTTTTTTTTTGCTTCTTGATATTGGCTTGCACTGATATTATGTCTATGGTAAAAGATTAATCAATGACGCAGAGGGTTCTTGATAGGGTAGAAATTTGATTTGCACCCTTTAATTGAAGCAGGACGTTGCTCAGCGGTAGTTTGTATTGTCCATACTTGCCCCATGATGGGGGGTAAAAGGGGTTTGTCTCCCCCTCAGTGATCCAGACTAAACATGTCTAGGCTAGACTGAGGAGCTGTCCTAAGTCTAGCTGCCTCTGCCACTTCTGTACCCCAATTAAAGCCCACAGGAGGCAGTAGCGCGTGTCTGAATGTCTCTCTCCTATGCCCTCCTTGCCTCCCTCCTCGTTTTGTGTGTGTGTGTGTGTGTGTGTGTGTGTCTGGGTGTGTGTGTGTGGGTGTGTGAGAACTATTTAAAATATTCAATTATTTTAAATGGATGTTACTTCTGATAATTCTTTGATCAAGTCTTTGGAAGCAACCAAATATGGACTGAAGAAGGAAACAACATTTTTTTGCTTTTATGTCAAATGGAATACGAATATAAAATAAAAAAAATAGGAATCTAGTAGACTGACAATATATTGCTGCATGAATAGCCCTTGTATTAGTTTTCCCATTAAACACTGCAAATTTGGTTTAATTTAACAATATGGCTTCCAATCTCATTACTGGCTTCTAAAATAGCACATGATCAAGCACGTCCTATTATTTTGCATTTCATTTTTTTTATTTTTATTTTGTGCTCTGACAGTTATTTGTGTGCATAACTTAATGAAGCCACACGATGCTAAATCAAGGTCATGAAATCGTAATGTGTGCTTGGGATATAAGCTATTTTTATCACATTCTAATTTGCTGTTAAATTAATAAAAACAATGCAGATGTTAATTTGTTAATTCATCGCACTGTCCTGTAAAGAAAATGTGCCAACATTTAAAGGATAAATTAACCGAGCACTCATCTCTGATTATGATACTGCCCCCTCTAATGTCCTCCCTGCAAGAAAAAAAGCAAAAACAAAAACTTCTCATGCAATTTAATGGATATTATAATTAAATGATATTGTTATATTTATGTATTTAACATTGGCTTCAAATGTCAATAAAGCTCAAAATAAATTAATACATTTCAGCATGACATATGGTGCTTAAAATCAAACTATCATACAGTGGTGCTGGACTGAACACTGCTGCTTACTCAGGTTGAGTCTCTATTTTACTCAAACGCCATATCATGTGCACAGCTTCTGAACAGTGATGAAGTCTGTACTTACATATGAGCTCTGAATCCTGATGTGCAGAATTTTGGTATTAAATGGTCATTAAACACACTTAACTCTGAATGCGGCTCAAATTAATACAACCAAACGTCAGTAATGTGTTTGCAGAATCAATTTCTACAATTTACTGGGTTGTAATAATGAGAAGATTTATCAAGTTTATACTGTGCTATCTCAAAATGATCAAAAAACATTCTTAAAATTATGAATTAATATCATTAGTTTTATATTAGATGGACCAATCTTGGGGCAGTACGGTGGTGCAGTGGTTAGCACTGTCGGCTCACAGCAAGAAAGTTCCAGGTTTGAACCTTGCAGCCAACTGGGGCCTTTCTGTGTGGAGTTCTGCATGTTCTCCTCATGCCCGTGTGGGTTTACTCTGGGTACTCCGGTTTCCTACCTCAATCCAAAGATGTGGATTAGGTCAACTGGCTACTCTAAATTGCCTGTGAATGTGACTGTGCAAAGACTGGCAACCTGCCCAGGGTGAACCCCGCCTCTCGCCCGAAGCCAGCTTGGATTGGCTAGAGCTGGTATAGATAAGTGGTATAAATAATGCATGTATGGACCAATTTGCTGCATGTTCACACATATGAAGGCAACAGAATTTATAGACTGTGCAAAGATTTGCATTCACACATACCTTATGTACTAAACATATGCTGTTTCAATTAGTATGTATATTGTATTGTGTCAATGCATCCAACAGCCTTTAATTGGTGTTAAACTGGATGTGCAATTTCAGAGTTTGACTGTTCTTAGAGATCTGAACTCACCACAGCTATTCTAAACAAATGTTACATATTGTTTTCTAATGCTATTTCCATCCATCCATTATCTATAGCACTTATCCTACTGATGGTTGTAGGTGGGCTGGAGCCAATTATCCCAGCTGGGTATTGGCGGGTTACACCCTGGACAGGTCGCCAATCTATCACGGGGCGAACCAACAGCCATTCACACTCACGTCCACACCTATGGGCAATATAGAGTAGCCAGTTGACCTAATTCGCATGTCTTTGGATTGTGCACCCAGAGTAAACCCACACAGGCACAAGGAGAACATGCAAACTCCACACAGAAAGGCCCCAGTTGGCCAAAAGTTTCAAACCCATAACCTGCCTGCTGTGAGGTGACAGTACTAACCACTGCACCACCGTGCTGCCCTAACACTATTTGTATATGACATAATTCACAAAATTATTGCTTGTAAATCATCTGCAAAACATTCTTTTTTTTTGCACAGTTCATCCCCTTGCACACACAAATTAGCATGTATTATTTGAAATGTTAGCATATCATGGCTTTGGATTGTTTATCAGTTTGGTATCTGGTATTTGGTATAAATGTTCGGACTAGAACAGATTACCAGGGCTATTTCTGGTTTAGGGTTGTGTCTGTTAGGTCATAACACAGTGTAAACCTAGAAGGGCACTTTGTAGAGTGCATAACTCTGCCAAGCCACATATCCAGATTTGCATCAAAATCTAATCAATTTTTCCTTGGCCTATGGCCCACCTTTTCTCAAAATTTCATCCAAATCTGTTCACTACTTTTTGAGTTATGTTGGGAACAGACAAACAAACAAACAAACAAACATAACCTCCTCCAACAAAGCTGGCGGAGGTAAATATAAATCATGTAGGATAAACCTTGTGTTAGTTGTGTTAGCTTTATTAAACTGGAACATATTAGTGACTCCTGAAATTCAGTGTTTTTGTCTTTGAGTTTCTTCTCAGCTACTAATGGCCAGCGTTGGTTTGCAGGTCCAGCTGTAGGAGTCTTTTCCCCCTGCTCGGTATCATGGACGTGCCCTCGGCTGCTTCTGCTACTATTACTGCTCCCTGCACTTTTTAGCCTGCACCTCTGAGACCCCGAACTGCCAAACGAGGTGAATTATGGCCAGTTAGATGAAGTGGGCTCAGAGCCATGGGGGAGAGGGCTGAGACTCTGGAACTAAGCATACTTCTGACCATTAAAAGCCAGCCTGACATAGGCCCTTCATCTTGCCTCATCGGTGAGACATGTGCTCCCAACCTCTTGCTCCCTGAGGAGGGACAGAGTGTCTCCTCAGCTCTCCTCTACTCCGCCATCATTATGAGTTAAGCTCCTCACACCTACACACCTCTGCTTCCATCACCGGCCCTGATTTATTGAAGGTTTGTGTGTAAAAAAAAAAAAAAATAGTGCAAACTTGATAACATTCCCAAAAAAATGCAAGCTGATTTATTAACACCAGGTTTACAGAGAATTCATCTTCACATGAGCAAGATAACACATATTTTCATGTTCTCATGTTTTTAAAGTTACTAAAGGTTTGTGTGTGTAAAAAAAAGTGCAAACTTGATAACACACCCCCCGCCCCCCAAAAAATAAAGCTGAAAAGGATTTTCATTTTTCACATGGACTAAATAGCATGTATTGTAAGTTTCACGTTTTGCTTAATGAATATGCAATTTGGGGTGTTTATAACTAATGATACAAGGTGTCAAAGGAATATAGTACACTTTAGAAAGGACACAAGCAAATTAATAAGCCTCGAGAGCATGTATTAAATTTGCAGATGTCTGTTTTTGCCGGTTGAAGACAAAATAACACTATTCACTCCGTCTTAATAATGAGAATGTGTATCTAAATCATACCTTAATAAAATAATCAGAAAGTTGGTTTAATTTTAGATGTGCATGGCACAACTGCACATCTGATTAATGCAGCATTTAAACAGAGACTTTACAAAGTGTTTTACTGACATATACTGTATGTTATTAACATAATACACTCACATGAATATCTATGCTCTTTTAAGCACTTATTCATAGAGTATTTTGATCAGTTTTCCAGACTCCCCGCTATTAGCATGAATTTTACTTGAGTTCACTTTATTCATTCTTGAGTCTCTTGATATCTGAATTCACCAGGAACATTTAGCACATGCAACAAACATTATTTACATTTTGTTTCCTCCCCTGATTTCGTGTGTGATGTAATTCATGCAATTATTTTGTGTGAAGATTCCACAACATGTCCACAATTTGTCTAACTGCATATGCAAAATAATGCATGCTATTTTGGATCTTAATAAATCAAGGCCTTCATGTAATTCTCTCTCCCTGTATCTCTCACTCATACCATAATTTTGGATGTCTTGTGCATGTTTTACTTGATTTCTGCTGTTCTAGGTGTGTTATATCCTTTTTATCTTCTTCCACTTCTTCTTTTTCCTACATTTTTTAAAATCCACAACCTCTACCTGTAGTACTGACTCATACCATAGATTTTTGCTCTGTGGTGCCTTTTTTTCTTCTTGTGCATTTTGCATACTGTTATTTATTCTTTGACCTCTGTTTTCTTCCTCCTCTTTCATATTAATATCCTCTCTGTCTCTGTCTCACATTCTGTCTCCCATCTGTACACCCCCTTCATCTCCTCCACAAGGTTAATGGCATTAGCTAAAACAAGCCAGCGGATGCATATGAAGGTCAGAATAGGCAGATGACCCTCACAAATCTGTTCTGTCCTCCCAATGTCAGAGTGTTGGTGATGGAGCAGATGATGAGATTCTCTATTTCCCAGAGATTCTGGGATTCTCAATAAGACATGAAGCTTCTGATTTAGGGCTGCCCTGCAATTCCAGATGTGATTCAGTCACTGGAATAAGTAAATATGCACTGCATTCCAGATGTGATGTCATCAGGTACTCAGTAGATGGATTTTATTTTATAAACTAATAATACAAGTGCTTTTATGCATCCTGTGGCTTAGCAAAAGGACAGCAGTTAGCCCATAATAGCATTGTCCATGCCTATTACACTATTTTGTACAGTTTGTTCTTAGCCAACAGGTCAGGGCAGTAGTTTTTAGACCAAGCTCCACTGCTCTAATTGAGGTCAGCAAGCGAGCCTGCGGTGCTACTCCTGACACACGCAATGGATGCTTCACCTGCTTAGCCAGGACACGCAGCTCCACAGTTCCTGCTTTTGGGAATTAAAAAGTGCTGGCCTGAGGAAGAGCCAGACTTAGGCAGGTCAGGGTGGAGTGCACTAGAACACCACCCTCAGCTGCCAGAGCCGGTCTGGGCCACAGCTGGCCTCTTCTGGCCATTGTGTCGAGGTCAGAACAGGCATAGAGCAGATTGTTCGAGTGCCCAGCAGTCATTTATTACAGTCCTTCTGGAGAGTCAGAGTCTGTCTTTGGAGTGCTTTTGGGTTCATATGCTTGTACATGTCCTTGCAATAGATTTTTATAGTCTCCATTTCAAAGACCTAGATTTCTTTTTCCAATTGTGCTGTGGATATATCAATAGCGAAAATTGGGGCAGCGCTTTTTGAAAAGGCTTTTATTTTCGGCAATTGGGCATAGCGGCATTGCATTAATCAGGTGTGGCATGGAGTTCATAAATCATATTATATTTGTCCTCGGAAAAATGCCTTTAAACTGCATGTACAGTATGTCCATAAATTGCAGTCAGTCTTTGGAACTTATTTTACTCCTCCATTGGTTGAAGCACAGTCTAGGGGACATGGACTAAAAAGTTCTGAACTATGTGTTATGTCAGAAGGACAATGTAATCCTGTGAAAATATGTGTTCCTGTTAATCTTTCTGAGAGAGCTATACTGCACGGACGGCTATTGTGGAAAAATAAATAAAATCGGCTATTAGTTTCTCTAATGTAAACATCTGGTGGGATCCCATGCTTGCACAATTAATGGCCATTTAATTGGCAATGATCATTTTTTACCACAGCAATATGAGGGAAAGAGTTTCAGTGGGAAAGCCAGCTGTTCCCAGTGTGAGTATGTACATGTCTCTAAAGTATTGCTAGGATTTACTCAGGAACCATTTCACAAACACTGACCAAATAGGCTGAAGTACCAACCAACAAGATGGAGGATTAGTGTTGTTATTGAATTCTTTCTATAACAGTGCTTGGATAACGCAAGTGTCAAATCCAATGGTACTTTGTTCCATTTGTTTAAGATTGATGTATTTTCTAGTAACATCACAGTTCTCATCACTGATACGGTGTTGACCTGTTGATGTAATGTTATCTTTAATGTTTCTTACATTTTCACTTAGCCATTTGCCGATGCATGCTTTCATAATGTCATCATTCTGCACATAGATTTTTCCCCCAAAGGCTCTTTTCCGCAAGCTGAAATGTTTTGATATTTCACTAATACAGTATAAGGTCACATCTTTGCTTCAAGTCACTGGCATGACGGAACGAAAATAAAATAGACGTCTCTCGCTGCAAACGTTTCTTCGTCGTTCTGTGGGCTTTGAGCCAGCATGAGACAGAGAGAGAAACAAATCCTCCTTTTGATGAAGGTTCAGCAAAAGCTACTCTGACACCGACTCCTCGCTGGAGCAATCATTTGCATGAGTTCAGCTGAATGGCAAAACCTTCTTCTGTCTCTGATCCTTCGCTCTTCACGAAACACACTTTGAAATGTGGAGATTGTGTGGGCTTCACCAGAACAATGTCAAATAGACCTTGTGGAGGGGTGGAATGGATTAAAAGGCATTGTTCCATTTGACTCCCTCTTCTGATTTAAAGGGAGGGTTTGAGGAGGTTTGTGACAGTCAGACACCCGTTTCCGTGTTTATCTTCCCTGTAATAGTGTTTTAATCTGTTGGGTTTGGTGCATGCCTGTAAACAAATCTGTCAGTCAATCAGACAATGGAGCTGCCATTTGTGCACAGTGGATTACAGTATTTTCATCACGAGCCAACGAACGATCACCCACAATGGATTACACATGTTCCCACAACCGATCTGATTAAGAATCCATTTAAAATTAATTTAACAATATATTTTGTTTTATTCCTTTTCTAGGGATCTGTTGCATGTGACACCTGCATGAACGAGGAATGTTTTGAGTGAACATCATCTCATGTAAGATTTCATGTTGTTACTAGGTTATTAATAGGCAATTATTTATTTTTAAAAATTGGTAACACTTTCTATGAAGCTCATATATATAATGAACTGTGCATGCATTCATATCATGGTATGATGCATTCACTCAAGGCTTTATACACATTGTTTTAATTATTTATAAAAATGCATTACACTTAGAACTTTATCATATCACATTGTGCAGTATGTGCATTATAATCAGAGTTCATAACACATTATATCTTCAATACCAATGAAACCCAGGCACACTTTGCATAGTGCATCATGACCCTTGGTTTTGTTTCTTTAGTAAATGAATTATACCAGGTAGATTATCAAGAAATCATACTACAAAACTTTGTAGCAACATTACAACCTTAATGAATCTTTTCTAAATGTCTTCACAGTTCTCAACATCTGTACATATACAGCTGTAGTCTTGTCTTGGGCTCAATAGCATCATGAGGAATACAACATTGCAAATATCATCAATTTAATACATTTTTCATTTAAAATGTTTGTCTATCTGTCACTGGTTAGAGCTCACAAATACAATTCGTCAGTTTTCATACTTGGGTATTATGTCTGTCAATATGCTACACTCAGAAATGAAAAGTATAATTATTACAATGTGTATATTGCCTTATTAATGCATTATAACATGTTATAAACGTATTAATAGGTTATTATACATATGGGCAAAATGCTACCAAAAAAATAGTAGTTAATTATTTACTCCAGTCCAACTGAGATAGGTGAGATTGGGACTTGTTAGCTGTAGGTAGTCTTTAGTCGATTTCATATAAGATGATTTGGTAAAACTTCCTATGAAGGTCATGTCTATAATGAACTATGAACACATTCTTAATATGTTACAAAGCATTCATAAGGCATTGTAAACATTATCAAATTCTAATGAAAATAAACTATCCTTGTTTCTAACCTTTTTCTGCATTTCATAGGCACCATGGCCTGCATTGAAGTTTTCATCAGAAAATAAAACATTGCCATTGTTTTAAATTTTTTTTCTTTTGTTAACATGTCTCACTTTACTTACAGCTCACAAATACAACTTGTAAAGCATTATAATTAGGTTATAATATTATATATCTGTCATTAACCTACAATTATATATTAGAATACATACTGTTTCTTTTGATATAATGCGTTATGAACACTACCTATAATGCATTCTGTAGGTATGTGACAAAAAAAAAAGAACTTGACATGTCTGCATCATAAATGGTACCACTGAAAAGGGCTTGAAGTAAACTTTAAATTTCTGTTTACATTTTCTTTCTGTGACAAATATAAACACATTTATGCCACTTTGAATGTTGAAAAATCAGGCTAATTTTGGTCAATTGTTCTACATTTCAAGCAAAGTAAATGATCAGAGAAGGTTTGACCACTTCCCTAGAAAGATACCCTTCTGAATGTTATAACTTCTAAATCTTTTGACATTGCTCAATAAAATAAAAAGGAGGTACCAAGTAATTTGAAGTCCACAAAAATGAGTGCATCTATTGTATTAATTAATCATCTATTATTTAATTAATTAGTTAATTAAAGCCAGTTAATTAACAATAAATTAAAAACTCAGTGCAAAGCAAAAAATCTCCATAATTTCCAAATTATATTTGGAATATTTTACCGAAACTTTCACCATTCAGTAGATGATCCTTGTCAAAATCTTCAATCATCGTCTCATTGTTTTTATAAATTTGACTGTAAATCAATAGTAACCAACATAAACTACCACAAAAACATAACAAATGCATGGTATAAGTAATATAAATCATGAGTAACTGAGCCATTTCAATGGCAAACTCCAGCCAGATTTCTGCAACTTCTACCCAGACATCCAATTTGTATGATCCTCAGAAACTACGTGATGATGCTCCAAATTACTTGAAAATAGTAAGCGATACATACAAATTGTATTAACTAACAAATAAAATGAGATTTGACACCATTAAAACTTATCTTCACATAATGTGTCAATGACTTTGATGAACCAAAGTTTCAGCGACTTTGTTCACACACTTCTTCATCTGTTTACAAAAAAATGAAAGATGAAGTGAAGTCTTCCCACCAGAGACAAACAATAAGTAATCAAGTCTGCAGTCAAGTTAACGATACGTGTTAACACCATAAAACAAAGGC
>JAOTRR010000030.1:12911734-12921857 GCA_028570945.1 Gogo arcuatus
CGAAAATATATATATTCATTCAATATTTTTATTTAGCAGAAGAACAATTTAAATTTGCTGTAATTGCATTGTAACATTATACTTGTTTTAATACAGAAAAGTGCATAGTTTTTATTGTTTTTCTAGTCAGGTGGAGGAAGACTTTTTTCTATTTCTCAGTAACTAGTGTTCAGATCATTAGTCCAGACAGACAGAGGCATTACCAGACATGCTGCATGGCTAGACTGTGATGTATTGATCTGCCCTGGGCAGGAAGAAGGACTATTTGCTTTAAAGTTCAATGGCTCTCCACTACTATTAGTGTTGTTGCTAGTGGAGCAATCGATATGTGGACAGGCCTGGTGTCACCACACATGCTCTCCGTTTAGAGACAAGGTAATATGTCTCTGACTCAGCTGACCATGCCTGCTGTTGGCTTGTCCATTCAAAATGTCTTACAGCATTTTAAAGGTGTGTTTTTTTTCTTTTTCTTTTTTTTCCATTTAGAGTTGCAGTTGAACATGCCAGTGTGGATATTACGGGTAATGTCTATGGCTTGCAGGTTAAGACAAAAGGCACACATGCAATAGAAACCTAAATGGTTGTCTATGGCAGCATGAGTCATCACCAAACAACTGAGTATAGCTAATAATGATTGGAAATAAATAAATAAATAAAAAGGCATTAATTAAGAAGTGCTGCAGCTTTTGTGTCTTTTTTCCTGGCTCCTGTTCAAACAGTCAGGAGAAGAATGAGGTATGTTTTGTGTTATGTATAATATACATATACATATATCTGTCCATGGACCATACATAAAGGTCTACTGTCAGGTAGAGGATATTAATACTGTGAACATGAGGGCCAAGGTTGGGGGTGCAGTGAGATGTGTATCCCTTAAGGGAACAGCAAGGGCACGCTGTCCTTTTCCCCCGGCCTTGATGCAGGGTCACAGATAATTTATCATTCTCTCCGGCACATTCCGTGACATGATAGTGCACAATTATCACCCAGAATCTTTATCACAAGTCCCATGAAATATTGCAACGTGACCACTGTATAAAAGCCGTGGCATATCAGTGGCCAGCTATCTCTGCTTTTGTCTGAATGCATGCCATGATGTGTATGCCTTGCCTGCAAATATTGCAGAGGTTCACATTCACTAAGCACCAAACAGCCCACTACAGTATAATCTCCACTCGCCCTGAGTCTTTATTTTTCTGTTTCTTCCCTGCAGTGTTCACCGAACCAAGATCCAAGTGTTTGCCTCCAATCTTAGTAGCTGAACTCTGGCTATATTCTCTCCTGCTCTGTATGCATGTGCAAACTATATGACTGTGCATACGTTTGCATCCTATTCACTCCACAGCACTCGAGTTGGATGTGTCCTCGCTAATGGAACCTGTTTACATGCTAGTCTTCAGTGTGCCGTTTGAACTCGGCCCATCAATTTGTTTATGGCGAAGGTTGCGTAAGAGTTCCTTAAAGGGCCTGACGATCGAACGTCTAGATATTTGAGCAAGAGGTCAGCGGTGTGAGCGCAAGACACGAGCTGCACATGCAGAAGGAGCATGGAGAAGAGGAAGACCAACAAGATCAGTGTTTCTCACAGAAGCAGAGAGAGAGAGAGAGAGAGAGAGCTAAAGGTAAGGATGTGAAAAGGCAGTAGTTCCACCTTGGTCCACAAGAGGGAGATGCATGACAATCCTTACACAAATATGCGCAGGATAAAGATCCTGTTCATCTCAGATACACTCAAAAAAACACACTTAGAGGCAAAATAAAACACTGATGGCC
Source organism: Gogo arcuatus (assembly GCA_028570945.1). Lineage (NCBI taxonomy): Eukaryota > Metazoa > Chordata > Actinopteri > Siluriformes > Anchariidae > Gogo > Gogo arcuatus. Next base: position 12,913,508 of record JAOTRR010000030.1, read on the forward strand.
ACAGAAATACCATTAGTTATGCATACTGAGAATTAAAAAAACAAACAAACAAACAAACAAAAAACATACAGATCCACAAATCATCATTACATCATTATTATACACACATCCATCGCACAATGACTCCGCCCCCCACTGGCATTGAACATGATGGATTGGTTTTATCATATAGTAACATAGTGGTGCATAAAAATTCCTACATTTACATGAGTTTAAGACATTTTGAATGGGTATGCTGATGTATGTATGACTAAAGTAGAGTGCAAGTTAATATTAGTTAATATTAACAGATGTGCTATCAACGGAATGGCGAGTACAAAAGCCCTTTCTTTTATTACTTTATCATTGCATTATAACTTACTGTATTATTATTAATAAAGTTCTGCAACATAATTTTCAAATATAAATATTTATAAAATCCCCTATATATATATATATATATATATACACATACATATATATAAACTATATCTATCTATTTATCTATATTGTAGAAGAATTTTTGATCAGGTCGTTGTTCTTATTTCCACTTTGTTGTGGGTTATAGCTCTGGGAATTTCCACTGCAAATAGCTTTACATCATATTTAAAAAGCGCTTTTACCTGACAATAGACTAGCGAGGCATAATCCACTTGTTATTTGAAGCTGTTTAAATAATGGTAATTACTGATCTCTTTAGATTTGGACCCTCCAGTAAGATCTCTCTCTCTCTCTCTCTCTCTCGCTCTCTCTCTCGCTCTCTCTCTCTCTCTCTCTTTCATGACACACATTTGCTGAGCTTCAGGAGTGTCTGTTGTCTTGCCTTTCATAAACCCATGCCAGATGTCATAGTTAAGTTTGTGAAGAGGGGGAGAAAAGCGCGCTCGAGGCAATTTTGTTGTCACTGATTTTAGATGAAATACGACAATGTTAAAATGTTCGACTACCTCAACAAAGCTTTTACCCCATGTTTTTCTCTTTCTTTAGCTATCTTTAGCATTTACCGCTGGGGTAAGCTGGCTTTGTGTTAGCATGGATACTACAACAGTTTAGACACCAATTAGAAACCTGTATGAAAACAACGTGCCTTCCATCTTACATTAACTGGATAAGCACCTAGAGAGATAATAGTACAAATGATTGGTAGGCATAGATTATTCATGTTTTTAAGAAATAATTAAAGAAAAAGTTTGACTTTAAGCTTCAAACTATTCACATATTTGCTTAGTCATAACCCACAACATAACATGCTGACGTGATGAAAATCCTCAGCTGCACATCTGTTTTCATTGTATGATGTTGTGTTAAATAAGATAAAGCAAAGATTAGGCCTTGTACTACTACAATAAACACATTATTCATAGTGATTTTGATCCCTTACAGTAGTAGGGGTGCAACGATTGGTGGTTTTAGATTAAAGCATTGACTTAAAAAGCAACAATTAAAATTAATCAAGGCAACAATCATAATTCTATTGGCATTGATGATAACTGATTATAAATCAAAAAAGGACAGACAACTGATGTTCAAAAAATATATAATGTTTTAAATTAGTGTTTTTAAATGGGCAAATAGGCTAGCAAAGTGACTTTGCCATAACTCTGATATGAAAAATAGTCTCAAATTAACAGCAAGCGTACCCCAGATTCTGAATAAAGCTGGTCACATATCGATTGGGGCTGCCAAATCAAATCGTATCATAGTACATCAGATCGTAGCAAATCAGTTCACAGGTTAATTTTTCACATGTAGGGCATGTGCCTTCATTTTTCATTTTCCTCATATGAATCTCCTGGAAAATGAATATTTCATTTTCACACATGATCACATATAATTCATGTAATCAATTATTCATATGAGAAAATCACTTGTGAAATGTACGTGATATTTCTGTAAGGGATGGTTCTGTGGTTAAAGAATAAATTGTGGGGTGAGAGAACAGAAAATATTTTGTTAAATTAAACCCTTAAACTTGAAGGGCCCTTTGGCAGGTCCACATATAAATTTCTCCTTCATTTACTACACATTACACACTTTACTGTAGTTAACAAATAACTCACAGGACTTACTGAATAACATGTTTTAAGATGAATAACTGAATGATACACTAAAACGTGGGGTTTAAAAGGGAAAATGTAATAAATTGAATAAAAGGCAGACTATAGATTATAGAAACAGACTGCATGTAGGAGCATCATTCCTTTTCATTTAATTAACCAAGAATGCGTTTCTATGTAATTCACTAAGACATGATCCATTCCACTAAAACTCCAAAACCTTGGGAAGGATTTATTCAGTGCTGAAAATAATTAGAAGTGGTTATCTACTGTGCATACAATATAACCATAGAGTACTGTAATTTTATAAAAGCTATGAAGTACAGCTGTATTGCATTTTTTTTGCGGGTATGAATTATTGCTCATATTTACATGACCTGTTTGCTTAACTGTTGTGGTTCATTGGTTTCGGAGTTCAATTAGTCCACCGAAACTCTCCACAGCATTTAACTTCCATTTCACCAAGAGTCGTTCTGGCTAATTTCCTCAGCATGCTTTGGGGTGGTACGGTTCTGCTTTAGTGCATATAGCGAACAAATGAAATCATAGCGTAATCATTTTTGCATGGCTTTAAAAAGCACATTGCTTATATTGTTGTGTGTATCGATGTAATTTCCTTCTGAACACATTCCAAATCAGTGCAGAGTCCCAAATACATGTGTCCATAATTACAGGAAGTGATGCATTTGTCTACATGGAAATTGGTTAGAATTAATAGAACCTCGCTGATTGTTGACAATGGGAAGGTCTGCATTATAAGAAAAACATTCGGAGTAATTATGACCTTGTGCAACAAGAACACACCAGGAGCACCTGTATAAGCACCTACTGTGAGATTATTTGTTTGGTTGTTAGTTCATGCACGTCATCTTTTGGAGTGTTTTGCAGATCTTCTCAGTAGGTACATGTTCATATATTATAGATTTGCTTTCTTTCTGTGGATAGAGATAGACTTACTATCTAACAGAGTGCCCGGGTCAATCCTGAGTTCAGGTTACTGTCTGTGTGGAGTTTTAAGTGTGTGAATGAAAACTTTAGGGTTTTCCAATTTCCTCCAAAACATGCCAGTAGGTGGATCGGCTACTCTAAAGTCCCCCTTAGTGTGAATGAGTGTGTGAGTGTGTGAGTGTGTGTGTAATGCACTGGCTTCCCATCCAGGGTGTATTCCCACCTCACGCCCATGATAGGCTCCAGATCCTCCTCAACCCTGACTAGGATAAAGCTCTTACTGAACATGAGTACATGAATGAATCTTTCTATGGAGTTACTGTGTTATTTAGTTCCATCACTGATTCATGTTTATTCTTTTAAGAACGGATGTATACTTTGTGTGTGCTTTGTTTTAAGATGCATGATACTGAAAAGGGATTGAAATGCTCTACATCTGCACAATATTGTATCAAGTTTCTTTTATTAGTTTAATTTATGGGTGAGCAGTTTATGTGACCTGGCGCTGCTATAAACACCATTAATCAAAATACTGTACATTATTATAATGAAGGTGTTTTCAAATGTATTAAAGGGAATAAAAGGAGGCTTAGTGTAGCTGGATAGAGCAGTTTGCATGTTGAGATAATGAATAGCTAAATGGGCTTTTCTTTGCCAAAAACGATGAGGAATGCAGAAGAGTGCACTATAAATTTAGCAATAAGAAGATTAACCTCAAGTGATGAACATCATGTAGCAGAGGTGAGCTGAAGTAAAAGTATCACACAAAAGAGAGGTAGAGAAAAGAAAGTATAGACGAGAAACGGTTACTATCTTCTATTAGTTAAAGTTCACTCATAGTTTCACCTTTACAGCATATACACATTATTAGTAGCTTCTGTTTGCCCCTCGAAATTATTGTTTATTTTAGTACAATTATGGTTTGAGATGCTGGAATGCAATCTTTAATGACACTGTATAATAATCCTCACCTCTTTATAGTAATCCGACATTGTGCTGTTGTGTGTAATTTGTGGACATCTCGCCTGCTTAGACTCCCCGACTCTTTGCTCGTCATCATTCGTCACGAAGAATCTGACCCAGGTGTCTTGAGTACCATTTGCTAATCAAGGCTAAAGTGGCAGATTATAAATATAGCAGAAGAAAAATGATACATGTAGGAGACCTCATTGAAGAGCATTACATGTGGATTTATTATGGTACTTAGGCAGAACGGAAGGGTTGTGACTCAGGGCAGGTGGAGGACAACCGTGCAGCTGAGAGAGAGAGAGAGAGCGACTGATGAGAATGGTTGGCATTTTAGTTTCAGCTCCATTATACTAGTGGAGTGTTCCATAACCATCTGTTCTTTGCTCCCCAGGAGGCTGAGCCGGTGTGCCAACCCAGGGCGTAGCCACGTCTCCCTGCCCGTCTCTGTCCTTCTATCAACACATGCTGAAAATCATTACATTCAGACAGACAAGATGTGATGTGCTGACAGTGTTTGATGCAAAACATTATGAACTAAAGCAGCAAATCTGATCATTTTCAGAACAGGACATTTTATATTTAACAGTATAATCTACAAATTTGGCCTGATAACAAACCTACATGAATTACTCTGGTTGCTTAACAAGTTTAAGCATTTCTCAATTAATGCCCATTACCTTCAGAGCTCAGTGCATAAACAGCATCTGGCATGACGTTGCATTTCTGACTCGTGCTGAACCTATTTGTCGGCACGGCAATTTTGTTACTGATGATTTTCTCACCATGACATGAAAGGAAAACTAAGGACTGACAGTGATTAAACTGAAAGAGAGTAACGGCTCAAACCCGTTTACACACATTCAAAGTCTCATGAAAGAGCGATAGCTTCAATCCATTTTTAGCCTGATGCATATTTTCTAAATGGAGTGCATTAGGATTTTATAAGAGGGATGTTGACAGAAAATCAAAAGCACCACAGTGCCGGTGGCCCATAATGGAGACTTAGCTCTACTTTACACACCTCCAAGATCGATGATTCACTAAACAATCAAGCTGCTCATAAGAGCTTGTTATTTTGCCTCATAATAGGTGTTAGAGCTTTTCATCATTCCTCCATGGACATGGTTGTGTTTTTGTACAGCAGCGATGCTCATCCTAAAGGAATGTATACATGCTGGAAGAATGATATATCAGTGTAGCCTCTCACTTCTGACTCCAATTTTGAGTTTGATGTGTTATTGTGTTATTGAGAAATGAACGATGTGTGCATTTAGGCACACAAAGAAGATACACGCTTGTGTGTGCATGTATAATTGTAATGTTGACTTGACTAGTAGACTGCAAGAAGGTCACAGTTTTGGTCTTGAACGCCTCTGTAGATCAAATGCTTATTGCCCATGTGTGTTTCTACAGGCATTGTGTTGTTGCTCTTCATGCTAACTATTCAGCACACACATTCTGTAAAACACAATGTAGCAAAACATTAGTCAGCATTTGTTTTGTTTTGGGGGTTTTTTCAAAAGAAAAATCTGTACATTTATTGGATATGTATCTCAACCTTGTGAGGAAGTAGACTGAGGACCTCCACCTTTATAAAGAATATAATGTGTGTGACGGAGTGGGTGTGCACATTATATTGTGGGTATATATGGACAGAGTAATAATAGTGGATGCTGAAAAGTTATTTCTAGGGAAACAGGATATTTATCGGTGCAAAGTGTAAGGCTGTAGGAGGAGTGAGGGGTGTGTGTGTCTTTTGAGCACCTTACACAGCACTTTTGTTTCTTTAAAAAAAATGTTAATTCCTACGACAGTGTATAAGGGCCATTGTTGTAGGCTTTAAAAAAATTGCACTGAGGCAGGGTGGCGGGTCATATTCTGAGAAAAAAACTCAGAATTTCCAAGAAAAAAAAACAGAAATTCTGAGAAAAAAGCACAGAAATTCCGAGATTAAAAAGTCGGAAATTCCAAGATTAAGAAGTCACAGATTTATGAGGAAAAAAAACCTATTCTTACTTCTTGTAACTACCATATGACTTTTTAATCTTGGGATTTCTGACTTTTTTTTCTCACAAATTTATGATTTTATATTTTCAGGGAATATCCAAGTTGTTTCTCATAAATTTCCAACTTTAATCCCAGAAATTCTGAGTTTATTTCCTCAGAATAGTAATTAATAGTAAACTAATACATATCCCCCCTCCCTCAGCTTGTTTTTTTTAAGCCTACAATGGCCCTAATACACCATTGTACATAACAACTGTCAAAACATGCAAAATAGTCAATAATAACATAATAAATAGGTACTGTATAAGTACATCATGTGTATATATGTATATTATGTATATACAGTATCTATATAAAAATATACATTTTATCAAATCTTTAGATTTATTCATCTTTATAACCACTATATCTTGATCATGGTTATAAAAATATTTTCTTTTAAATAAATAAAAACAACCAAGCATAATTTCTACCAATGTATTTTGGTCATAGTTGTTTAATCTGAGTGTTATAGAGTTGAGTGAAATGTAGGTGTGTAGGTGGGCGTGGAGGTCATCAAGGGTTTTAGTAGAGAAAAGCTGGTTGGATTGGTGCCATTACAGAATATGAGCGTGAACGATTTGTGTCATTCCAGGATTTTTTTTATTTTGTGCAGGAAGCAAACAGATGTCTAAAAGTACCACAAAAAATACAAAACAAAAGCTCCTAAAAACATGCCAGATTGGATTATTTCAGATTTTGTCCTGTTCCTGGTTTTACAGTAAGAATTTCTTGCTCTTTATCAGCTTCTGCTCTCCAGCTAAATGAGTTGGACAGACAGAGTTGAGGAGTAACAGTCACTGGATGAGCTGATGCTTGATGCAACACACACCTCTTTCAAGTGTCATTACACATGAAGACAATTATCAATGAAAAATATAAGTACACATTACATATTCATTTTTGTTATATTTACTTCTAATAACCATGACCTTGAATTTGTGTTATTTGCTCATATTCCAACTTCTACTATGTACCTTTTGTAAAGAATATTACATTAAAATATAATGCTAGATCAGATTGCAGAATCAGCTCTAATACCACTGTAATGTGATCATTTCCTGCACTTGGGTCCAATCTATTTTTAATTTCACCATCCTATTTAGCTAAACATAGAGTGTCATATTTTCACCTTTTTTTTTGCAAACAGGTAATGAAGTCTGATTAGCCATTTAATGCATGGCATGCTAATTACTAGATAACAATGAGTGTAAAAACTGAGGAAAGTGTTGGCTCTTCATGTGAAAAGCCCTGCTAATTTCCTTTTACCTCAGTTTTAAACAGAACATTCAAGGAAACATTACTGTCTTAAACTTTTTTAAGATATCATGGACTGTTATTTTCTACTGAAATTCTAACATTTCATGCAAGTGGGATGGTTTAATGCTACTTACATGCAGAGGTTCGTAAACATTTCACAGCCTTGGACCCCTTTAACTGTACAACAAACAAACAAACAAACAAACAAACAAACCAGTAATTATAAATGTCACAGACCCCATATGATTTATGTTAAGAATATAAACCAACTCGTTTAATATTACTCACATTATTTAAATGTGAACAATAATATTTTGTCTAATACTTGGAGTTATAGAGTTTTTTATCCATGAATTTTCCACTTAAATAACACTTTTTTTATTACATTATTTACAGGCTGGCTTGTTTTTGAGTTACTGAGGTTTAGATTAAACCCATTTAATTGAAGTGATGAGTCAAAACAGGCTTATAAGTATAAGAATACTAAATCTAATAACTTCCATAATGGTGAGTTGTGATTCCATTGTAAATTAAAAAAAACAAACAAAACAAAACAAAAAAACAGATTTCTGGGTTTCCATGGGCACCACTTTAAAAATGGTGGGTCTGAGGAACATATTCATAATAAGGTAATTACTGTTTCATCCTAGACAAGATTCTTAACTTTATTAAGATCACAATAAAAGCTAATAAGCAGACATATAAAATAGGTTTATTTGCTTTAATTCGGTTGCACATGTGGTGATAATATCATTAATTAACGGAGTGTATGTGCTTGAGTTTACAGTGGTCTGGTGTTCAGGAGTAGAAAGCTCTGTAGATGGTGTTGTGACACATGCTGAAGTAGTGCTTTAACACCTCTCACTGCAGGCGGATGGTGTGAACAGATTTCCAGTGTCAGCTACTTAAAAGCATGATGCAGCCGAGCGAAGGCAGCACCACTGCTTTAGCCCGAGTGCATTTACTGCACATTTATAAGCTTATAGTGGATCAGCTGTCAGATGTTCCAGATATTGATTTATCCAACCGTTTGTTGTTATATTATATTATATTATATTATATTATATTATATTATATTATATTATATTATA
>JAOTRR010000030.1:12958092-12968137 GCA_028570945.1 Gogo arcuatus
TAAAACAGCAGGTGTATGGGTGTACCTAATAAAGTGGCCGGTGAGTGTATGTTCAGAATGGTTACAAGAAGCGTGTGTATGAAAGGAGAAGTTGCACGGCCATTATCAAATGTTTTAATATATAGACTGAAGCCACAAACAAATAAACAAAAAAAACATTAAAAATAAACCGAGAGAAGAACAGGGAATCAGACACAACAGTGTGGCTGGAAAATGGAAAAAAAATTACTATACTGTGTGAAAATCATAAACCTGGCAACAGTGGTGATTAGACAGCCTTCTGATGTTGTCTTTGACGCAGAGACATACATTAATTTTCGTACTACAAATGTAACGTGGTCACATGCATCTCAAGTGGAATCTCACAAGACAGATTTGATCCCATTCACACCTGTTTTTAGCTAAGATCACCCAAGAAGTATTAATAAGATGTTTGAAGGAGCCTTATAGAACAAAAAAATGAAGATACTGACCCTTTTCAATGCCTTACAGTGGAAAAATGGGTCAATTGAAAGAAGACAGAATGTATGTATGGTGATATCCAGAAAGAAGGAGAATCCTATCCTATCTGCAGGCTGAAAATAAACAAGGAAGACATAAAACAAGTACAGAACTTATGCTACTTAGGAAGCTATGTGACCTCAGATGGCATGTGTGACACAGGCATCAAAAGAAGAATAGGGATGGTAAAAGACACTTTTATGAGAATAAAGCGTATACAAACAACACTAAACTAAGCATGACAACACGCCTCAGAGTATTGAAATGTTACGCTTATCCAGTTATATTATACAACTCAGAATGTCGGACGATATCTAGTAACATGAAGAAATGAACTGAAGCAGAAGAGATGTGGTTTTTAAGAGGATGCAAAGAATATCATGGATGAAATGAATAAGTAATGATGAGGGCATGAACAGAGCAAGAACAAAAAGATAAAAAATTGTATGAGATCATGAAAAGGTAACAGAACTTCACTGGACATGTGACTAGGAAAGAGGAGCTTGAATGCATGGGAATTGTGGGGAAGATTGAAGGGAAGAAAGTAAGAGGAAGCCAAAGACAAATGATGATGGAGACAGCAGCCAGAGAACAAACACCAATGAATTGATCCACTTGACCTGGAACAGGAGTGCATGGGCCATGGCAGTCAAAGCTCAAACTGGGCATGGCACCTGATGATGATGATGATGACAGTGGTTTGAACTGAATGTTCCATCTTTGGAGGTGTGCCGTCATGGACCACAGCTTGTTAAATTTGCAAGCAGGTCAGTTGAAAATAAGGCAAACATACACAGAGAGAAGATCTGACCTGCTTGAATCTTAATTGGCAGTTGGTATGAACCTACAAGGGGTGTGTCGTGAATTTGCAGGATGGCGTTTGTGTTTCAACACCTCATCCATCACATTTGTCACTGATCGACATGGCCACTTAAGTTCTAGAGGTGATGGCGGGTGAAGAGGCAGGCCACTAGCACCAGCATGTGGGTGTGAATTAAAAAACCTACTCTCTCTCCCTCTTTCTCTCTCTCTCCTGCCAAATGATGTGGTCATCTCTAGCATAATGGCTCATTGTGGGCATGTGTTAGTGCTACACTGCGACCATTGTGCCGAAGCAACATCATCAACACAAGGATGTTAGAATTAAAGTGGAACTATGATCAGTGATTCATTAACCTTTAATAAACTTGAGCATCAGTGATGATATGATAAGCCTAATGGTGGCATCTTTGCTGTAGTTTCATCATTGCAACAGACAAAAAAGTTCAGTTCAAGGTCGCTGAGTCCTTAGTGTACTTGCAAACCATGACAAACAAGGACGCTTTTAATGCAAGCATATTGTAAGGCTCTCATGTGGCTGTGCTTTCCCGGCTAGCTGGGATCACAAAATAAGGATGTGGAAATTGCATTCTGGCGAGTACAATGCACAGTAACACGTTTCCTTCAGTCTTGCTCACTAACTCTTAGGAGACAGAAAAAAAACCCATTACAAAGGAGTGAGGCTTGTTGCAAAAATGCTCCCTAAGCTCACACTGTCTTGAGCTCACTGCTCAAGTAGCTGCAGGAACATTGTCTGACTTTTTCACCTGGTCAAATCCCATTGCATTACGCCTCAAGCATCTGGGGGTCTCTACCCATGGCCTGAATACATAATGCGCTCATGTTTACTATTTTCATTCAGTGTAGACCAGTTTGGCCCCTGTAATGGTTAAAAATTATTTAGGAACATTGTAGTAGATAAATAATTAGCACTGTGTGTAAGAGCATGTATGTGCTTAGGGTTGTGCAGTGTAGGCTAGTATGCCTGTCATGAAACGAGAGCCGACAGCAATGAAATTTGCTTCTAGAGGAAGTATGGGAAGCTTTGGGATGTGGGACCTGTGTTCACCATTATTCTGACATTTATCATTAGTGTTACATGCTACACAGAGAAAGGCACATGTGCTGGAATTATTTGACAATTCATTATAGCATTTCAGAATCTTGGGAAGCACAGAGCACAATTTGATTGACATACGTTTTATATCAGTCCAATGTTCTTACTGAAGCACTCGGTACTGAGCGATCAGACGGGAGCTGCGTGTCTCACTTTTGAACTGATTAATCAGCTACAGAAATGCTCTGGAAGCCAAACTACACCAGCAAGGGGCTTTTGTACCAAATCTTTGTTTAAAGAAAAGAGAAATGGAAAAATAATAACAAGCAATAAGGTATAAGTCAGAGCGCAGCAGACTAATGAGATTCACAGAGGCCAGACTGTGGCCCTCGTGCTGTCGTATGCAGTGATTCTAAAATATTGTGCGCAAAAGAAGATGAAATTCCCACTTGTGCTAAGCAGAAACAATTAAGGGAGAAACAAACCCCTAACGCTGATGAAAAAGCCGAGGAGCTGCGCGTCTTCACAGATGACTTAATTTGGTGTGGGAAAGCTGGCAGCTCCTCTGAAGTGCTGCCTCTCCCCCTGCTCCTTCGGGTTGTGGCGTGACCTTCAGCGCCGCTCCACCCGCAGGAAGCCATGTTTGATTCTCTGTCCGCCGAGACGCCCGCTTGACAGCAGAATGGTATCATAGGACCCGAGTGGAGGAATTTCTCTTTCTCTGTCATCATTAAGGGGCGTCCCCCTACAGTGAGGGGAATGAAAAGTACGATTTAATGTTCTCGGGAGAGTGGCAGCAGAAGAAAAGCTCAAAGCCTCGCATGCTGCTTTCTGAGTGGGTCACTCCAGCCCTCGCAGCGAATGGGATGTCCCTGTGGAATTTGCCATAGACTTGCCTGAAAAGAAAGGGATTAAGGCCCTTTTAAGGATGGAAATGTAACAAAAGGACCACTTTTATGATGTAGCAGCATAAAATGAGGGCCTCCATTGTGCTGCCGATTGCAAAAGATCTTTGAAATGAGGCGGCCTGCAATGTGCTCCCCTGTCCCCCATGGGCGCTTGTGGTTTGTACAAAATGACTTGTCTACATTAGAGGCGCTGGGGCTCTTGCCTTCAAGAGGCAAAGTACAAGATTATTGGTTTGTTTCTATTTTCTAGCCTGCCTCTCTCTCTCTCTCTCTCTCTCTCTCTCACCCCCACCCTGGCACCCCTCTCCTCGAGAGCATCAGATGAAGGCTGGGTCCCAGTGAAAGTTGGTTAATTTGGAGAGTGAAAGCATAATTAGCAACCCCGCAGGCTAGCTTGTGTGTGTCACTGTAAAGCTCTCCGCCACGGCAGCCGGTGAGAAGGGACAGGGGAAGTAAGCTGACACCCCAGCTGGTGTAGCAAAGCTTGCTAGGAGACAGACTGTATATTTTTGTATGATTTCCTTTCTTTTAGTCTTCCGATTTATTTTTATTGCTGTGATCTGACATGCGGTGAATGCTGATATATATACAGTACATACACACTTTCCTTTATCTTTTTTTTTCTAGCTTGGTATCTGAAATAACCAGTATAGCGAGAGACATTCAGAAAACATGATATGGCATGTGGAAAAATGGGAGACAAAGAATGGCAAATGCAGCATCTGCTATTTATCAAGATGAAAAAAAAAAACATGTTTCAGCTTCAAGCAGAGCAGGCGCTGATGTTTGGAAGCATGTTCAATGTAAATGCAAGCAGAGCTAGGAAATCTGTAGCTCTGGACTGAGCTGAACACCAAAGGGCTGCATCTGTGCATGTAGCTGTAAGGAATGTAGACGTATGAACACTAGAGGGGGAGCTTAGCCATGGCACAGGAGCCTCTGCACTGGATCTAAATGGGGCTCAGCAGCCTGGACCTCCACCAACTCCAAGCACCAAGCTGGTGAGAGGGCAAAGGTAGAGGGCTGAGAAGAACACAGAGCCAATTTTATTATCATTCTCTTTAAATGGGCCAAACAATTGGACACATTTTATTTATTTATTTATTTATTTTCAATATGAGTGTGTTTCTGTCAAGGAGAAAAGTTTGGTTAAACTTTATTTGTTTAAAAAGAATTGTGTATTCATAATGTGAATAATGACTAAAATAAGTGCGTGTAATTTCTCATATGTTATAACTGCATGCATAAAGTCTCAGTATATAACTTACTGCATGACTTTATAATGTCAAATGAAATACTGCATCTTGATATCTGTTTATAAGAACATCGTAGACACTAAAGTTGTAATGCATCATAACACAGGCGCTGGTGTAATATATATAGGAAAATTTCTTATTTATTTGTTTCTTCATTTGTTTAAGATTAATTTATTTTATTTATGCATCTATATTTATGTGTTTGTTCGTTCTTTTATTTATTTAGTGCATTTACGTTACTTTTTTATTTTTAATCCTTTATTTATTAGTTTGTTTGTTTGCTTGCTTGCCTGCTTGCTTTTAAATGTGCTCAAAGTACACTTTAACATGTTAATCTCAAAAGTAAATAATCTTGATTTTTAATTAAATAATTGATTTTAATTAAATAACCTGTAATGACCTGGAATAATGCTTTATAATGCTTCTTACATACAGTATTTCCAGTTTCAGAAACCAGTGTGTATGTTGTGGCACATTATAACAGTGTATACAGTGTTCTTATAAACAGATATTATAATGTGTCATGTAACCTGGCATTATACAAATACTTATGCATTATTCAATGTTATACATGTAACTATAGCTACTTCTGAGAATTTGTAAGATATTCTGTATGCTATGTAATTTATAATGCTTTTATAATGCTTTATGAATAGATATGCATGTCATAGAAAGTGTAACCAAATGCTTACACACTTAGTGCGAGATGTGAGTGTATGTTAGCTACATGTGTAAACATATCCTTGGTTAAGGGGAGGAGCATGTTGCCACATTATATGTGAGGGAGTGAGCTTTTAGCAGTCTTCACTAAGATATAGAGCTTTTAAAAGCCCTCTGGAGGCACTCTAATATCAGGAGTGGGATTATTAGAAGAGCTGTCTGCTTCCCTCTGCCTCTTGTCTAACCTCAATGCCTTCGCCATCATTTAAATGTCTGAGGAATAATTGAATGAATTATCATAAAATTTTTTGACAAATTCATTGAGTCGGGCCCTGGCAAATGAGCAAGAGGTTTCCTTTCATTTAAGCTGTACAAGACATGACATTTGAAATTAGTTTATATGCGGCCAAGACCTTTCGCTTTTTCACTGGTGCTCTGAAGAACAAAAAGACGTAAGGGCAAATAGGCAGGCTTGAAGACTATATATCAAGGTAAAGCAAACCAAACAGGAGATTTAACAGCTTCTCAGCTTTTGGTTCAAAAAAATGCCTTTAGAAAAAAAAGGTCGCTTTCTGTCTTTTCAACATAGGTTCAGACAACAGCGCAGTGTCAAAGCAAAGGGAACTATAGAGGGGGATGAAATTCTTTGCTGCACTGATTTCTCGCTCTGACCTCAGCGTTTCCACATCTAAGTGTTTCCCCTGACCACTTCCCTTCATGACTCCCGTACACTGGCCAAGAAAAGATATGCAATTATACTTCGGTTACACTGTACGTTGCTTCCAATGAAGTATAGACATATGTTTCTTTGTGTACAAATGTTTAGGTCGGCGCCAAAGACATAAAGCTTTCCGCTTTGCATTTAACTTGCCATAAAATATTTAAACATTGCTTAAAACAGCACACCACATCTGGAGGGAAAAAAAAGCTATTTCAAATCCACCCTTGCCACCAAGACAAAAAGTACTTTCTACAACGGAGTCACAGTCTTTACTAACATATGACTATAATGGGTTATTCTTGGTTTGTCTGCACTTCCACTTTCAAACACTCACACACACACACACACTAGCCAGCCCTATTTGTTGAATCACAGTGTTTGAATTGCAAGTTCCAGCTGCTGGTCCAGAGTCTTTGATCACGTTTACCAAAGTTAAATCCACAGAGTGGTTGGGGGTCACATGTGAGTTCCAGCTGCTTCCAGAATCTTACCCAGACGCTGTAATGATGCTTGTTACAGCCTCTCAGCCCTTCTGGAAGAACATTGTTAGATGCAGACCCAAAGAGGAGTAATTACAGATTAAGATGTTGTCTTAATCATGTTCTATATGAAAAACTAAGCTATATTAAATACAAAAATATGAGGATATGTCGAAAAAAACCCATCATGGAGCATGCTGTTGTAGGAAAATAATCAACATCAGGGTGGTGTGAAGCAGTCCGAGCCGAAGTGGAGTTACTTTTAATATAAACCAGTGATTTGAATGACAGCAGGTACAACTATTATAAGAGCTGCTGTTATGGAAAATTAATCATCACCTTCTGACCAGACATGCTGGAGAATTCACAGTGCTGTGGTATAAAAGATCATGATATCCACTTGCCTAATGTCCAGAATCCTTGTTAATCCTTTAACATGTCCATCATAACTGTTATTCATTGTAAGTTTTAGTCCTTAATGAAAATCTTTTAATAGTTTACTGTAAAATTACTAAAATACAGTGGATATGATGGATAGTGTGCGAATACTGATGATGTAGTGAACATATTTATTCGTCCACAGTTTCCTTACTAATTTGGTGAACACACTTGTATTCCAGGCATTTTGCACATAACCGAACTTTCTGTAAGTGTATTCTCGTTTACAACTCCCTTTACCAGTAAACTATAATTAAGCTTTTTTTTTTTCTTACTGACCTGTTTAACTCACACCTTGTCCTTAAATCTTGTTACAAAAGAATAAAAGTAACTATTGCCTTTCAAACTGGGTGAAAACTAATGTCAATGTTATTTATATACATACTGACCACTTTATTTATTTATTTATGTTATTCTTTACAGGAAGACCTGTACACTTGCTCGTTCTTGCATCCTTGCAATCATCCAGTCAGCCAATCATGTGGCAGCAGCACAATGCAGAAAATCATGCAGCTACAGGTCAAGAGCTTCAGAATGGGGGAGAATGTTATCTCAGTAATTTTGACCACGATATGGTTGTTAGTGCCAGATGGGCTGGTTTGAGAAGAAACTGCTGATCTCTTGGGATTTTCACCTGCAACAGTCTCTAGACTATTTACACTGGTGCAAAAAAACAAAAAAACATCCAGTTACAGAAACATCTTGTTGATGAGAGACGTTTAGACTGGTTCGAGCTAACAGGAAGGTTACAGTAATTCAAATAACCACTCTTTACAACCATGGTGAGCAGAAAAGCATGTTAGAATGCACAACATGTCAAAACCCACATCGGATTCTATTCCTGTTAGTCAAGAATAAGAACAGTGAGCACAGGCTCACCGAAACTGGACAGATGAAGATTGGAAAAACATCTCCTGGTCTTTTTCCAATCTTCAACTGCGAGTGTATACACATTGAATTACATGTGATTCCTCTAGGCTTAAAATCCCCTCTATATGCTTTATAAAACTTTGATAGATGAAAAAAAATAAGTGATAAACCAAACCCAACTCCTCATTCTCCACTCCAACAAGGAGTATAATCATTTACACCTCTTATTTAATTTACCAATCCAATAACATTCCTAATCTCCTCCAATCAAGTGTGTGTATTTTTAGCGTTGTTTAGGGTACATTTGAATGCACATTCGGAAACCTCACTCACACAGGGAACGGTGAGAGGATGCATGGAGAAGCTGTTTTTTCTCTCACCCTGCCGAGCACATAATCGTGTTTACTTGGTTCATGTCCCAAAATAAGTCTTCTCTTAATTAATAAATGAATTACAAATAATATGAAGGAAATCATCGGCATAGGAGTTCATCAATTATCAGGATTAGCTAGGCAAGAAGCATGTAATCTACAGAGAGGCATTTATATGCTGCGACGATTATTCCACCTCTCCCATAAGCTTTTATTGTGATGAAATTCGGAGCAATAAAGCCGGTTGCCTGTTCCCTTGACAAATCCTTTTGCTCCTGCAGAAAATCAGAAGGTGAAGTATTGCCATTACGTCTCTAATAGGCAATAGGCAAATATGTGTTTGGGTAATGTGTTACACTGCATATTAGGTACTCAACATGTTACAAATCAGAGCTCGGGCAAGTTTAAGGTGGTACACTGGTGATATAGTAGATAAGAGAGTAAGAATGAACAAGAGAGGACAGGTAAAGAACCTATTTAGTGCATCTTTACAAATAATGTGTCAGCATACACTATTGATCTGTAGGCTATTTTATACTTCAAATATCACTCCATGCATTTGACAGTATTAGTTTTAAACTAAGCCACTCACGTGAACCACAGAATGAGTATTAGTTTCATCTTACAAGCAGCTGTGTTGCGGCACTTTCATGTTCTCTCTCCTTGTACAAATGTGGCATTGACTGAAGACAGCATTGTCCCATCTGGCACATGCAGCCCTGCTTTCTGTCTTACCTCCAGTTTTCCCTGCTCCTAATCTCTTAATAGAACTTCTGGATTATAAAAGAAGAACGCATATTAAGCAGATCGTTCATCTTTACCCCCCGCTCTGCAACAGGCAACGTCTTTTGGGGAATGGACTGGTGGTGCCTGTCATTGGAACAAAATATGGAGATATGATGTACATGAGAAAGGAATCTTGAGGTCTGTGTGTGTGTCTTTGATATGTATATTTCAAACTAGGTTCCAAATCGGATATTTTTTCCTTCCAAATACCACTCATGCTGCCTGAGGCTTTTTATCAGGGATCTGTTAAGTATTCATGTCTCTCTCTAGCAGGATTGCTTCTTCAGGTCTCATCTAATAGAGCTTTGATATAGGCTGCCATTTTTCCTCTGAATTATTAGGTAGGTAGTGTGTTGCTATTTCATACTTTTGAGTCCACACAGCCAATAGGGGTGTTATTGGCAGTATTAACAGAGCATACCTACTTATTTGCATTAAGCTCTTCTCACGTCATATTTCAGGTTGGTTTGTATTTTGTGCACAAATTTTTCCTGGTGTGTTAAAAGAAATGGTGTGATAATCAGTGCAGATGAGTCATACTTTATATTGGTGATACACAAATCAAATATACAGCTATAGAAAAAAAAATACACTTTTAATAGTGACTGCTATTTTATCCATAGCTGTAGAGAGGAGATAAGTATTCGGACTTTTTTTAATGTGTGTGCGTGTGTGTGTGTGTGTGTGTGTGTGTGTGTGTGTGTGTGTGTGTGTAAAAATTATTGGTATCATTAAAAATGTTGTTCCCATTGGTTGGAAAGATTTCATGCAACAAGCAGCAATCATGGTGTAAGGTCAAGGAGCATGCTAAAGTCCTCAAAAGTACTAAAGGTACTTGCATCATGATGTGAATGCTATTGAGTTTCTTGAAGGATTTTGAAATTGCGAGTGCACTGGATGGACCCAAGGTGCAACCTTGGGGAACTGAAGACAGTTTGGTAAGAGAATGGGCCAAAATTGAACCACAATGCTGCAAAAACAAAACTAATTAAGCCTAGTTCCTACTGTAGAAAACTCAAAGCTGTAATTGCTAACAACAGCTTTGCAACAAAGGACTAATTTTGGTCATTTGTGGTGTTTGAATATGCTTTCTCTATCAACTTTATATCTTCATTTTTGCTTATGAATATACACTTCTTGTTCATATGTATAAATAAGAATGCAAACGACATTATATAT
>JAOTRR010000030.1:13124566-13134736 GCA_028570945.1 Gogo arcuatus
GAGAGAGAGAGAGAGAGAGAGAGAGAGAGAGAGAGAGAGAGAGAGAAAGAGAGTTAACTAAAGTGTAACTAAAGTGAAAAAGGAGTGCATGTGTGTGGTACTTTTATTTTTCTAGTCACCTGACCTTCCCTCTTCGTGCATACACTTTAAGTACATAAATACACACACCCACATTCACACACACCATTTAGTAGTGCAGGAGTGTATGCTGGCCCATTTGAAAGTGAATGTGTGGCGACTTGCACGGCCCTCTGTCTTCTCCTTGTCACCTCCCCCTCTCCTCTGCTTCCCATCTCTCCATGCAGCTCCCTTATTGGAGCTGATGGGTTTATAGAGACTTTCACACTTTGGAAAACAGGGGGGAGGGGCACCAGCAATTTCATTTAGTTTCTCTTCTCCTTTTCCCTTTCCTCTCTCTCTCTCTCTCACTCACCATCCTGCTATCCTCTTTCATTGCGTAGGTAGATTAAAGCACTTTCATAGGATCACTAACGACAAAATGAAGCCGACTGATGATGAAAACTCAATCAGAGGAAGAAATCGGAAGAAATTAAAAGTTTCATTCATCAAAATTCTATGAATTTCTAATTTCAAACTTCACTAAATAACTGAATAGATTCATCAAACTTTCTGCTCATTCTTCATAGTGAAATTTGAACTGTTATTCATGGCAAAACAATGCCACAAATGGAACAGAGAGAGAAAAGGAGTTGAAAGAAGGAGAAAAAGAGGGCTCAGGAAAGACAAAAAAGGTGGATGAGAGTTTTTTTTAATGTTGTAACAGGAAGCAGAGAGCCTGTTGTTTGTCAGGGATAGAGTGATAAATGAAAACTAAGCTAAATGAAGGGAGTGAGACTCTAAATGGACCATAGCGGAAAGCAGTGTCCCACTGTGAGGTCTGCTCTCACACAGCACCTCAGCCTCTCATCACACACAAACCAGGGGGAAGAGGGGGCTTTAGGTCAGTACAACAGGTGGGCAGGTTTCCCAGAACTAACATGTCGAGGGTGGCATTCTCTGTGCCCCGGGACATCAGTTGTTACACCAGAAGGATCACTTGGTGTAAAAGTTGTAATTGAATTTGGCTGCAATTTGGCAGATTTCTATTACAGAGTGCAGGCTTGCCCTGGAGAAGTAGTATCTTTGTCCTTGTTAGTGTTGTTGGATGTTAGCAAGTAGTTTCCGAGCCCCAAAATTAGTTGGCGACTGGGAAATTGTGATGTGAATACACACACACAGACACACACACAGAGAGAGAGAGAAAGAGAGAGAGAGAGAGAGAGAGAGAGAACTACATATTCCTAGCAGTGGTCAGAAAGCCAGACAGGAATCATATAATCCTCTCTTCTGCTATCTCTTTATATTCAAAGGGTAGGCTGAGGAAAATAGGAGTGTTCTTTTATTTATATAGATGCCCAAGAGAGAGGTCGAGGAATATAGGAAGGAAAAAGGGGAAAGTAAGTGTAAATAGATAGGACACCCACAAGGAGTGAAAGTGGAAGAAGCGTTGTGTTATAAGCCTAGTGCAAACTACATGATTTCTCAGTCACTGACTCATTTTGGCACTCTGCGATTTCCAACTCAAACCAAACCCACCTCATCGACAACTCGCTATATGCTCACATGGTGCCCGCTCGTGTATGTGAAGGGTTCAGCAGTGCAATTTTCTCAGTCTGCAAACAATCACTGATGCTCTGATATGTTCAAGCATGTTTGACCACCAATGTATTGCATAGTGTGAAGCTCTCAGCGACTAGTAGCCAGAAAAACCAATTCTCATTTCCGAAAGGAAAACAAATTCATCTGCTGTAATGTGCAGCAGATCCCTGAATCCAGTTTATCATTCACCTTTTTGTGTGGGACGGTGAGAACAAAATGTAAGCGCAAAAATATTGCTTCTATAAGAAATTATATGGCATGTCATACCAAGTGGTTTTTAAACATGACATGGTTCCTGAAGGTTCATGCCAGTGTCATTATTCATTATAATGCCATACGGTGTAGTGCACAACCTATAACTAATAATAACCTGTGTGCTATTATAAATCAACTGTCATATTTATTACACGGCAATGACAAATGCCAACAGTACAGACGAACGGCATCTGAAGGTGGTCTGTGTATCAGTTTACTACGGAGTTGCAGCTTTAAGATCTGCCTCTAGTGTTCTTGGGGAACAGCTGTTGATCTAGTTTCTCCAAAATCAGTTCTGCTGCACATATCCAGAAGTACATGGATATTAAGAGTAAAGAGCTTGTCATGCTTCATCAGAACTGCTTCTGAGAGCCAAACAAAACTAACTTTGGAAAGTCCTGTGGTTTAAAAGAAACAACTCCAATGCACTGGGAAAAAAAAAAACAGCTCCAACGAGCCAACTTGCTAAACCATTTTAATGACTGAGTAGCAGAGATAAACACTGCATTGTTTCATTTTCTACATTCATCCATCTGTTTAAAAAAAATCATGTAAAGTTCATTAAGAAAATGAAACAATATACAGTACCACTAGTCAGTCAAAAATAAAGTTTCACTTTTTAACACTGTTGATTTAAACACTTTAACCTTGCTATGGGAAATGAAGTTAAACTATTATATTCACTACAATCAAGACTTTCTGTGATAAGCTCATTTGAGGAGAAGGTGTGAGACATGTTAGTTATGGATCAGACACATTTCCCAATGCAATCAAACCCCTACTTTGAAAACAGAAAATCCAGCCAATCATAATAAATTGTTTAACTCAGAACGTCACATTATTTATTTAAAAATAAAAAGTGACATCACACTGTCTTTATATCCCTTCCATCTTGAGTTTGCACATGTTTAGCGTTATATGTTTGGTCATATCTGTGTGTGTTTAGGTGTGAGTCTGTGAATGTGTGTATATGTGCATACGTGGAGACACCCAGGTGTTGAGCCAGGCCAGAGACATGTCCTAGCACAATGTCAGACACTTCAGAGGGCCCTTGCTATTTCACATGTTTGTAGTAAAATGAGTAGCTCATGACCAAAATACCACACACACAAACAGAAAAAGCAAGCTCTGTATAAGACTTCCAGTTCTGAATAAGACATGTACTGACAGCATAGAACATCTGTGTGTTTGTTTGGGGTTGTTCTAGTGACTGGATGTGCATTTATTTGTGATGTTCTATAGAAAAAACAGCTGGATAGTTTGCTTTTTAAATAATTACCCATTCAAATACATGTTGTTAAATTACATACATGGAAAAATGTCATTCTTCTTTGACATCTAATAATACAGCTGCAGCTTAATTTCATAGAAAATGACTAGAAAGGAAGTGGTGTAAAAGTGCAACTCTAAACATGACCTTAGTATTATGAGGTTATATCTTTCATTCATATCTTAACCCATACTAAAGTATTATAAGGAAAGGAAAAAAGAATGTGTGTGTGTTTATTGGTGTATTCCATGATGTGTGTACTGACCTCTGACTGTGAAAAAGCAGGCCTGCTTGACACATGGCATCATATGAAAAGAATGTTCAAAGTGTGGTGTTTAAAGATGGATTTGCTACAGACGTCCAGGAAGTTGACATCAAGCAGAACCAGAACCTTTGGGATTAGCCTATACACAACCTGCATTAGGATGCACGCACACACACAGAGGAACACGCCCATCTGAGGTCACACAGTGTCTATAAAATGCTGGCATCTTTCTCCTATAAATCACCCCCTGGTGACAACTGGGCATTTTCATGAGCTTCACAACACAGCTGCCTGTGGCACTCTAGCATTGTGGGATAAGGTACGGCATTGTGTGAGTGCCTGTGTGTCCCAGCCGTGTCAGCCTTTATCCCTTCCTTCAATCCTTCTGTGCCACTGTATATCTCAAAATCCCTTCTTCAATTGACCCAAATCTCCTAGTACCAGTGCTACCAAATAACACCTTAATTAGGCCTCTGTCATGGCAGGAAGCACTAAGCTCAGGAAGCGCATTAGGCCTGCTCTACAGGTGCCTGCTAGCCTAAACCCACCTAAATGGGCATCAGTTCACTAGGGCTTTGGCCCCTTCGCACCTCTATTTCCAGACTCGGAGCTTTGTCCCGGTCAAGCCCTCGACCCTTCACCCATCATCACAGAGTGTTGGACAGATGCTAATTCTGTAAGGCCTGTAATACTGAATAACTTTCATGACTGATGATCGCCGTCATTGCTTCCTGTTTTCTGTGATAAGTTACATTCATACGCACCACAAAGGTAACAAATTATATTCTGCTTCTGTGTGTAAGAAAAGAACTTGCAATGCCAAGAGATGGAAGTAGAGTGTATTTGTAATCTAAAGCGAAAACTAAAAGCTAATTATTGCGTAAAAATAACAATGTTTAAAGTGTGTCAAAATAGTGTGCTACCTGCCAGTATCAGTTCCTATCAGTCAACTAGTTTTACCAGTCTACTAGTCATTTAAAATAGTCAACCAGTCATCTTTTCCATGATTAAAGAAAAACCGGATTCAGGACATCACTAGTTTTAGGCTAGCAATGTGCACTTAAATAAACAATGGCAAAGAATGCATCCAACTGCACTTCAGTTAACAGCTATACATCAGCTAAAAATTCCTTTTTTTTTAGCTTCAGTGTTTTTTTGGCTACACATTAACGATGAAAATCAACAAAATTATAAATGTGCTAAATAAGTTACATTTTTACATTATACAAAAAAAATCAGTAAATTATATTACACTATTTAAGGACATACCAATTCTGCACTCGTGTGGACAACCTAACAGCTCAGCTGAAATCATTTATTCTGAAACTGAGCACGCGCAGCACAAAAGCTCATGTTCATTAGCAGAGCGCTCCTTATAGCTCAGTGGCTGGCTTTCCTTGGATGGAGGATGCTATGACTACAGCAGCATCTGATAAGTTTTTCCAGACTAATAATAAGCTTCTGTCGGCTAGTATGCACTAAACTGGCTGAGTGGAATTAGATCATGAAGTGTAACCCACAGCACCAAATGCATTCTTTTATTAAACACAATGTAAAAAAAACAACAAAAATAACTGCAGAAGCAAGTGGAATAGTCCCACACACATTTCAATACTTCATATATCAAGTGATATCCATACATCATATACTTACCCGTCAGAGTCATGGGAAAGCTGGAGCCAATCCCAGCTGACTTCAGTTGAGAGGTGGGGTACACCCTGGACAGGTTGCCAATCTATCACAGTGCTATCACAATCTATCACATTCACACCTATGGGCAATCTAGAGTAGGAGGAAACCCACGCAGACACAGGGAGAACATGAAAACTCCACACAGAAAGGCCCCAGTCAGCCATGAGGTTCAAACCCAGAACTTTCTTGCTGTGAGGTAACAGTACTAACCACTGCACCACTGTGCCGCCCCAAAGTGATATCAAATTGTTAATGTTCCTTTTAAACAAACAAATATCACTCAGAATTTACTTAATCACACTAGTAATACTAGTAATCTATGCAACCCCTAGTAGGTTTAGTGGTGTAGTCTTTTGACAGACTAAGGAGTGCTGTAGTAAGCTCTTTCAGGCATAGCAAAACAAACTGTAAATCTGTTTGGACATTACGAACTGTTAAACCGTTAGACAACAAGAACTCTTTCTTTTTCTCCCAACATGGTCATTTGGCTCTGGCATGGGCCAACTTGTGCCAAAAAAAAGAGCTCAAGCTACAAAGCAACAGAAAATGGTCATTCACTGACACTTGATAGTCTGATGGTCAACCAATAACTGAAGATTGTTTGTTTGTAGAACTGCTCTCTAAGATCAGTTCCACTACATACGTTATGTCCTGTATATTCAAAAGTGAACCAGTATTAATAATAGTGAATTCGCCAATCTGACTTCAGATCAATTCCACTAACATTGCATCCCTATTGGAATGGCACTTTGAGTGTCTGTAGTATATAATGATAGGTGAAACAAGATGCGGGTATAAAAGAGAGGGAGAAGAGAGAGAGGATCAAGTTCATAAAAAAGGCACTTGGGGCATGAAGGAACACCTACACGCCCAGCTGATTCAAGCTCTCTCCTCAACCCAGTAGGGGGTGGCTTTTAGAAAGCACATGGCCACAGAGGCTGTTGGCAAACAGGTTTAATAGTCACTCAAGGGGCTGTAAAGGGCCTGACTTAGTCGGCCTCCCCTGGGCTCTGGAGTGAAGAAGCTGAGAGTGGAACAGAGATTTGTGATATTCATGCTGAAGGCTATAGGGGGAAGAAGAGGGGGAATGTTTTGCTCTGTGAAAGCCTCACAGAGCCCTTGCTTTATGCACAGGGAAAGGTACATAGTAATTTATCATATTATGTACGTGCCATACATGTAGCGACTTTTAAAAGTGTAACATATAAATAAAATACACGCACAGCGGATAAGAGAGAGAGATTTAATGCATGAGGCTTATCTCAGGTTCCTGTCCACTTTATTCAACATTGTTCACTTTTGTCTGAATGTCATGTGCTCAGAGGTTGTGGGTGATGAGTGAGGCACTGCTCAGAGACGTACCTAGGTGTAAGATGATCCTTTAAGTGAGGCAACTCCAACTTCTGTTAGAATAAACACCTGGGCCTAGAGAAGGCATGCTTATATGCTTATATCACGTAGCTAGGAGTCTGTGTATAGGTGCACGTTTGTGTGTGAAGGACCAAAACGTGTATGCTAGTATCTCTTTATAAAAGCCTAAAAAGCTTTCTAATGCATCATTTTCACACAAACACATACATCTCAGACTTTGGCACCATATATATGGATATTTTTGAAAATGTATATAGTTTTATCTCTTTATTTTGACCTCCCATCCACAAGAAATGGCATTGTGTACATTAACAACTGCAATATGGCTTCATCATATTACTAAATTTAGAGGCTATTAAGGGTCACTCACCTGAGCTGCTTTTATTTGGAAGTAACACATGTTTGCCAGAGCATTTACATTAGGAATAAATTCAAAAAGTTTTCTTACAAGTTGTTATTAAACCATGATGCATCCAAACAAAGAGATAAGTGCAGCCGCATTCTGTACTATAAAAGGCCAGTTCACTGTCCCCCAAGGCGCTGAAATATAGTCCAATAGCAAATGCCATCAGCTAGCATGCTCTTTACCGATGAGTAGATATTGGATGCTATGAGTGTTGTGTGGTGCTTGACCCCCTGGTGTTGAGGAGTGTTGGCTGTAATAGGTAGCTTAGCGTTAAATGTCATATGGAGGTCTCAAGTGCTGGAGAGGAGGGGCGGCCTCGAAAGGTCAACCAAGCTTTAACATCAATAGTCCTTGTTTACGATACTATACAACAGCCACTGAATGAATGCTCCAGGCTCCAAATGACATATGCTTTTCCTACAACTTTCCTGTACTGCTAAATGAGTGGGCAAATTACATGCAATGTGTAGGTGCTAGTCAGTAGATCTGGCTTAAATATATATATAATGAAGTAGAAAGGGGGTTCATGTATATCAAAGGCCAATGTGCACTGCTTATTTGTAAGACCTTTTGGCTATGCATACATTTTATGGAAAGGGAATAAGGAGAATGTGCAAATGAGGAATAGGAGAAAAATAGTGAGTGAAAAAAGAATTGTACTGTAAGTGTAAGTTACAGTATATTATTCCTAACACACAAAGTAACATGATGAAGAAGGACTGAATCCAGTCACATGTACTCCATGCAACCATCCTCTCTCTATCTCACTCCCCAAAACACTTCCTGGATTTGTGTTGTAACTGTCCAATCAGAATACAGAACACTTAACAAAGTAGATCTTTAGGTACATTTTTAGGACTTTTGAGCTTTTGGCATAAAATATTTAGAACACAAAAATAATCAAATTATCAACTGTGCCACATATGCTATAACAGATATTAAATGGATTCACATTTGGTGCATCTTACAGAAATATAGAAAGAGGAAATGATGGAGTTGGCATCCTCCATTCTGGAGTTCTGCTGCAGAGGTGATGGTGGGACTTGGTGTTGGCACAGTGGCAGATGTGTTATTTCAGGGCCACTGAATTAGGTCTAGAGTCGGATCTTTAACCATTCGGAATGTACCACATTGCTGGGGTTAATAATAGTGCATGAGGTCTAGGCTAAGTGTGTGTGTGTGTATAGGAGGTGTGTATAAAGTTTTGGTATGGCTGACAGTGGGCTGTTTGCTACACATCATTATACACCCACCCTCAGCTCTCCAACCCCAATTACTGTTTACCCTGCTGAAACATTAACCATTAGCCATTATTGTTCTCCCTCACAAATCTATTTCTCTCTATCCTTAATAAGCAAATATTATTCTTAAACTCCTGGTGCTATTAGTAAATATTCCAGTTGAGAATTAATTACTTTCCTCTCTCTCATTCCAGAAGTCACGTAGCATATTCTGTGGCAGTATAACAAGCCAACATCGCTGTATGATTATCTGTGAGATGTTTGCATGTAGACTATCTAAACGTACAGCGTGAGAAGATCCATGTGCTCTGTATCCATTGACCCTGTTCTGTGTGTGTGTGTGTGTGTGTGTGTATGCGTGTACGTGTGCGCATTTGATGTTTGTCTCAGATAGCTGATGACTATCAGCACTCGTTAAGAAGATTAGTGAGCTCATTTGCATGCATGAGCTCATTTGCATGTGTTCGTTATCTCATTAGATTGATATCACGGAGAAAAGGGCTTGACCACAGTGCCTACGCACTCCTCTCCCACTGCAGGTGTACAACTATGGTGTTTAATGTTGTTTAATGTGATTTCCTTACTTGTTTTTGAGATTAAAAAGCCATTTTGAATATTTCATATCTCAAAAGGCAATTGAATTGTTTACTGTTGTGGAATATAGAGGTAAAATTGCTGCTTTTATTCACATTTTCAAAAATAGCTGAAATCAATACACTGTTACTTATCAAATTATAGATTTTATAATACTACATTTTGTAATCTGAATCTCCCAGTTAGGACCGATGGTGGTCATTTGTCTTTTCTGTAAGGCTGTTTTCACACATGATATATAGGCATGGGTCAGAAAAAACGACATGCTTCTTTATTGTAAACACTTTTGTTGATAGAAATCAGCCACTATTGGCGATTGTTCTGCATCTATATGAGGTGCAATCAAAAGGTTCTAGGACTGTTCCTGTTGTGAACCAACGGAGCGCGGCAAGGTCATATGCGTGCAGTAGGAGCGAACAGTAACTCTCATGATGTGACATCGCACTGTCAACATTGGGACCTGTGTTACACACATTTTTGTGACAACATTCACATGAACATTTGCGATTGGCAACAGACACCCTTAAAATGCTTCAGCAAGCCTACGGCAATGAAGCAGTGAGCTGGAGGAGGTGTTCTGAGTGGCATCCATGCTTCAAGAGGGGCAGGACGTTACTGGAGGACGGTGTTCTGCCCGTCTTGATGCACGAATGCCACTCAACACACCTTATCCAGCTTGTTACTTCATTGCTGTAGGCTTGCTGAAGCATTTCCAGGGTCTTCGTTCCTATTTCCCTGAGTTTGACAGAGAATTTGATGTTTGCTCTCTGGTCCATAGTAAAATCGCAAATGCACACATGCACAAAACTGTGTTTAATGCAGGCCCCTGTGTTAAATGTCGCACCTGACAACGCGACATTACGTGGCATACTGACTCACGAGAGTTACTGCTCACTCCTGCTGCACGCACATGATTGTGCGTCGCTCCGTTCGTTCACAACAGGAACAGTCCTGGAACTTTTTGATCACACCTCTTACAAAAGGTTTCCTGTATTCTTAATAAAAATGAACATGCACAGAACGATATAAATGTTTTTTTTCTCCTCTAAGATATTTTTAGTATCAGATTCTGGACTGTGTACTGGCAGAGTACATTCTGTGCGAAATTTATTTTTTCAAACAGACAACATTATACATTTCAAACATTTCATTATACATTTCAAACAGACAACTATATATTTGTGTCTCTCAGCGCATAGATCTGAGGTGCATTTTTGTTTAATGCCAAAATATCCTTGTGAAACCAGACATACACTGAGTTACTCCTTCACATAAATCGTACATCACAACAAATCGTATGTCACTGTGATGTCAGCCAATGCTCAGAACTCCGAATCCCAGAATGCATAGCGGCCTTCCAAAATGGCCGCCGCCCGACGCGCAGAATCACCGGAGTTCTGAGTAATCACTTTCACCT
>JAOTRR010000030.1:13214694-13224937 GCA_028570945.1 Gogo arcuatus
AGAACAGGTGCCAAAGTTATCACACATTGGACAAACACGCAACTTGGTAATGAAGAATGTAAAGCTACAGATCATAAGATGATTAATCAAATATATTTATTCTGTTGACAGCCTCCAACCCCCCTCCCACCACAAAAAGACTAAAACAACACAAACAACACAAAGTCCTCACCCTACGTTACGTCTCACTTCATTGCCAATGTCAAGAGCACTTATTACAATTACTACTGTTGTGACAAAAGCCTGACATGCTTGTATTCTGTGCAATTAAAGTAATGTATGAAAAAAAACCATACACACAGTTACAGATACAAAGCAGGAAACCCATAAACACAAGCACCTACAACACAAATGCAACACTTGTCCATGAGAGGAAAAATGTGTGGTGATGTGCCCCCCAGCCCCCACCCTCCCTGCCTCTTTTAATTAGTTTAATTATTATTGTTCTTGGAGCAAACAGAGGCAGAACTTATTACACAACCATAAATTAGAAAGATGAATGAATTTCAAGCATTTTAAAGAGAGAGAATGTTAAAGTTACACTTCCAGCTACATGTGTCCCTGAGGTTCCAACAGTGTATGTATGGAACTGCCCTATTTTACCAAGGCAGTTCCAGGGCCGGTTCGGAGCCAGTGCCTAATCTTGAACCCTTTCTGCACATTTGAAGAACTGGCTCTCGGCCAGGAAAACTGGTTCCAGAGTGGCACCAACTCTTTGCTGGTCTAGAACCAAGAACTGCTTACGTCAGGAGCTGGGGTCGGTAGTTCCAGTAGTGTGTTCCTGAGGTTCCAGCTGTATTTATTCTGAGGTGTCCATCAATGCGACCTTGTCCATAAGTCTAAACATGAGGTTCCAGCAGTATCTTTCCCTTTGGTCTCAGCTGTGTGTCCTTGAGGTACCAACAATGTGTGTCCCTGACATTCATGCAGCATGTCCCTGAGGTTCAAACAATGTGCCCTAATATTCTAGCATTGTGTGTTCCTGAGGTTCCTGCAGTGCGTGTTCCTGAGTGTTAAGCAGTGTGGATCCCTAAAGGTTCCACAGTGTGCCTTGACTTGCCAGTATTGAGTGTCCTTGAGCATTCAGTAGTACATGTCCCTGAGGTTCAAACCTTGTGTATCCTTGAAAGCCCAACAGTGTGAGTCTGTGCACACTGTGTGCGCCTGTGAGATTCCAACAGTATGTATCCATGAGTTTCCAACAGTTTGAGTCCATAAAGTTACAGCAGAGTGTGTCTGTGAGGTGTCAAAAGCGTGTCCATGAGTTTCCATCAGTGTGTGTCCATGAGGTTCCAACAGTTTGTGTCCATGAACTTACACCAGTGTTTATCCATGAGGTTTCAATAGTGTGTCACTGAAGTTTCAGCAATGTATCCCTGAGGTGTCCCTTCAGTGGTAACTGCACTTTGTTTACTTGTAAGTGGCTGAACTTGATTGTAAGTATAAGCTAGAATAGAGACTTTAGAATAGAGACTTTATAATGTAATATATAATCTAACCAGAAAGTGACAGACAGAACATTTTTCCCAATATGAGAATTTGAGACTCTGTAACGCTCCAAGCAAAATCACACCTTATGCCTTTGCAGATACCCCTCTTTGTGCCAATGGCTTTAGTTACAAGATAAGGGGACTGGATGCTGTGGTACCTTAGTGTCTGTATCAGAATGTAAAGGATGGGGGAAAAAAACAGCTACACATTATCATTAACATTTAGCAGGTAAATGTCATTTAAATATATATTAGTGCTAAAGTGCTGAATACAAATTCCATCTATTTCAGTACCTCAATTACATACCATGTGTCACACAGCCACATGAACACACAGTAGGGGGAAAAAAGAACTGCATCCCTGACAATTCTGCAAAATTACAGAACATTTCAAGGCTAATTTGAGAACTAATTTGTTGGCAAGTCAAACAGCCTCAGCCCACGTTAGCATGATTAAGTTAGCCTTGTTCAAATGACTGCATATCTCATAGATAACTCTGGGAGAAGCGGGAAGAAAAGCAAATGAAAGTGACGGGGAGGCACAGAGAGCAAACAGCTCCTAAGCTCCTGTGGCTAATCATCATTGTGCTAGCATATTTATGAAATAGATGAGGCAGACCCAATGCTAGAACTAGCTTTTTCATAGAGTGACTGATGTTTAGGCAGCTAGTCCAATGAGATTCGGGTGAGACACAATGGCACAGAGATTGCTTTAGTGCCTGAGACAGCGCACGCACGCACACGCACATGCATGCGCGCAAAAACACACACACACACACACAGGGAGCAAGCCGACATCAATTAAAAAGCCCAGCTGTTTGTCTAGCACTAGAAGCTTTTTATAATATAACTGTTGCTCCCTGAAGCTATCAGGTAAACAGCAAAGGATGAATCTTTGAATGAGGCAAAGAAAAAAAACAGTGTAATAAATGAACTAGGGCTTAGCATCAGTCTCTGTGTACAATGCGATTCAAAAATAGGCCTGAGAGCGAGCTAATTCACACAAGCTTAGCCCTGCATAATAGAATGTGTCAAGAACAAGCAATGACATGTAGCAGATCAACTGAAAAACAAATTGCACGTGCATAGATTAAATGTGTCAGTCTTTCTTTGAAGACATTGTCACTGCACACAAAAGCATAAAAGACACCACAAACGTAAAAAAAGGATTTTTTTTTAGCCATTTTTGATGTCACTAAGTGTTTACGCACCAATCAATCATATTTATCACTTGCTTATATCGTGCTTATCATGCATTGTGTTTATAGAGCTGCTGCAGCACAGGCTATACATACTACTCTTTGAATGTCATGGCAACAATTCTCTGGGCATACAGTATAAGATAATGAGCAGTATTGCGTACATTGAAGGTTATAGAAGGAAAGAGGCACTGTCTGGCTTCTTCTGATAAGCCTACAGATAAACAGATGCACAAGCACAAAAACTCATAGAA
This sequence comes from Gogo arcuatus, assembly GCA_028570945.1. Lineage (NCBI taxonomy): Eukaryota > Metazoa > Chordata > Actinopteri > Siluriformes > Anchariidae > Gogo > Gogo arcuatus. The sequence goes on from JAOTRR010000030.1 coordinate 13,217,638, forward strand.
TACACATCACATACACTTCCTTCTCTCGCTGTTTTGGCTACCAGCCCTTTTAGCATGCAACTGACCTCTAAGACACGACGTGTTAACTCTGAATGGATGTCAGATAAGGTTAGAGACTAAATCTCAGCAAGTCTATCCAAAAATGCTCAAATAACCTTCATTGGGAGAGACATCCTAAAGTAGAGCACTTAATTAATACAAAACAGTCCATGTTTAACACCTCCACAACAGCAAGTGAACAAACACATGGCGCTTCAAAAGGCATTGCCCCGATTCAAGGTATTTTCTACAAATTCTTTACACCTTGGCTACTCTAGCACTCCATGTGCCTCATGAAAACAGAGACCTTGGTAAGTGAGACAGAATGTTGGATGAGTATTGGAGTGCAGAGTGCAAAGACAAATCCATAGCTGGTCAATACATAAATAAGGGCAGAAGGCTGAGTGTGTTTACATTAGGAGTAGCAGGAGTCAAGAACAGAAGTGAGCTCTCCAGACTGAAACATGGCACATGCGTCATCTATATGGATGGCGTGTAAACTTGAGCGAGACACAAATGGTCACAATGATAAACCAATTCACAAGCTTTATGCAAGTTTGAGATATCACAGACTCGAGGGTGGTGGTGTGTATATCGGATACAAATTCAATTCACAATTTTATTTGCATACCACATTTAACAATTGATATTCTCACAAACAAACCTGTATATAGATTTATATTTAGATCCCAAACGAGTACGCCAATGCTAACAGTATCAAGGAAAAACTCCCTGAAAAGAATTGAGGAAGAAGACTTGAGAGGAACCAGACTTAAAGGGGAAGCCATCCTCTTCTGGGTGAAACTTGACAGTGGGATGATTAATCAATACTCTTTCTTCCACACTTTAAAGACAAAACAGTACTAAGTGTGTTGAGAGGATGTTCAGTGTGAGCATCATAGTCTTTATGATTATAGCAGACGTTATGTATAAATCTACAGTATCCAGGTGACATTATCCACTAAAGGAAGGAAAGATACTTGGTGATACATGGGTATAAGCTGTTTTTGAAAAGCACAATCTTTAGGGTATCCATGTGAAACCATTCACAACACAAAGATTATAAAATAAACTGAATCCTAGACTACCTAGAACTCATAAAACAGCCATTTAAAGTGAAAAACCAAACACAAACACCACACGCTAAACAGGATTTGAAAGAAAGACCTAATTTATACCAGATTATTTAAAAAAAATCAGGTAATGTATGTTTAGAAATTATTTACATAGAAAGGAGGTGGAAATATAAAAATGATTTAAATATTCATAGTGCATTCTGTTTTAATAAACGGCATCAAATACCCTTAAAAATACATCAGAAAACATGGGGTCCGAGGCAGCGAGGGCGTGGTCAAGCGTCAGCTGCAAACAGAGAGAAGGCGGGTTGAACCGCCAGGTAACGCGTGATGATTCTCACCTGTGTGTGATCGTGGCAAATTTACTTGTGTGTGGCTTGTTTGCTTTTTAGGGAGTGCTGTGAACCACAGAGAGAGAGAGAGAGAGAGCTGAGCTGAACTCTGTGTGTTTATGTTTGTGCATGTGTGTCTGCGAGTGAGAATATGCAGAAAAGTGCTCACAGAAAAATGAAAAACTAGAAGGCCAGTTGGAGAGCACAGACCTCCGCCAAGGCCAAATGGCATATATCTCAACTTTAGTGAAAGAGAAACTAAATGTGTGGTTCGGATCCACTCCAATATTTAATGGGTTCTTCCTTGACTCATGCTACATCCTTCCACCAAGTTTCATGGACATTGGTTTGGTAGGTTTTGCACAATCCTGCTTACAGACAGACAAACAAATCACACCAAAAACATGGCAGAGGCAATAAAAGAAGCACGAAGCTTTGTAAAAAGTCTCCTATTTCATAAGCCCTCCTTTCCACCCACTCACGCCAGGGTTCTACAGGGTCCATGATTGTGAATTTGATACCATTCTGATTCTGCAAACACCTTTTAATTTAAAAAAAACTGGAAACAAGGAACAATTTAGTTGTCAAGTTGGTTGTCAAGTGTAATGAGATGATTTACATATTACATGCAATAGAGTGATTGGAATTCAACAGGCGATGGATTTAACTACAAGTGTAAACTCATTAGGATGCAATCCATATACAAGATGCATGAAAGACTGAGGTGTAAAGACCAAGCTTACTGTTCCAGCAGGGATGGTTAATCCACCACAATAGAGTGGTCCGTTCACTGACCAACACTCTAATAGTTACCACGTTAAATAATAGTCATGCATGTGCTCCCACCCTCAAAACTGCTCACAACCAAAGAGCCCTCCATGCTTCTCAGGTGAAAATGCCCCATCCACTCCAGAGTGTGAGAGTTTCTTAATCTAGCTGTGATGCCATCTTCAATTAGGGTCATTTTACGAGTGGTCCCAGGTATGGTGGGTGGCAGACAGAACGGAGTTAGTAGCAGCAGCTAATGCACAGGACCACACTTCATACAGGCCGTTCTGACCTCACTAGCCCTGCATTAGCACTGTTATCTTGGAGGGGAGGTGGAGAGATAGGTCTAGAGTGGGCAGCAGGGGCGGGCGAAGCATAAATAGATCACTTAGGGGAACAAAGTGTAATTAATGGGTGGATGGAGATAAGAGGGCCTTGGCTGCTATCTGGGAATGTGCTAATGGGGTTCACATACACAGCACGAGCAGGGAACAACCCTTTACAGAGTGTGTGCAAATGTGTGTGACTGGAGGGAAAGCAAAGGTGTGGTGTAGATCTTGCATTCATGGTGATATATTTGCACGTGATTTTTACTGAGCGTATAATACAATCAAAATGGCCAAAATTGTTTTGTTGCTGGGAAGTTCTGTTTTTTTGCATCCATGGGTGTACAGTGCCCTCCAGAACTGCAAACATGATTGTATAAAATAAATATTGCACATAATAATTCTAAATTTCCACCCAAACAATAGGAAAAACTAGATTTGTTGTTCTAAAAAAGGAAAAACATTTTGTATTTTCCTTGAGAATATTTTCTCTACAGAATGTGTCGAAATTTACACCCATAAGGAACATTTTAAAGTAAACAGTACCAAATGGTATTCTTGAAAAACTTTCACTTGCTCTCCAATTCCAGAAACTCTGTTGCCTTTAACCACATCTGGTTCCCCTGTGGTATAAAATAAGAGGCTGCACACATGTAAAATCCCTGACGTGCTGGTGAAGAAGGAAGAAAATGCCCAAAGATCACAGTTTTAGAATAGCACAGTTTACTTGATTCTTGTGACTGTCAAGTTTCTTCTATAGCAAGCTTTTTGCAAGCACTGTAAGAAAGAAGCCCGTCCTGAGAGCATCTCAAAAAATGCAGCACCAGAACTTTATTGAGTGTTAAAATGACAACTGGAGTTGTGCGTTTTATCATGTACACCATCAGCATGTTTGGAAAAAGAGGAGTGCAATACAAAGAAAAAGTACCTTGTACAGAAATATGGAGGTGGATCTCTGATATTTCTGTATGGTTTTTTATTTTTTTATTTTTTTGCCTGGTGGTTCAGAGGCTCATGAGGATTAACAGTATCATGAATTCTGCTAAGTACCAGGATACGGTTGCCTCTGCAAGGGGATTCAGACTTGGCAATACAATAGCTTTCAACAAGATGATGAGCAAGACCTCATAACAGAAATTGTTAAAGGAAAACAAAACCAATATATTGCAATGATTATTTCAGTCTCAGGATTTGAATTCTACTGAAAACCTATTTTCTGCGGGGTTTTTTGTGGTTATTCAACCATCACATCAAACCATGAATGATGTTATTACATTTGGCTCTGTGGCTGGACTTCAAATGAACGGGACATTGTTGTTTACTCATCTAAGAGGCCAGAGGAAGTGCTGCAGTCGGTTGAAGGTCAGGCGGCGGTGATGGTGAGGACACTAACTGACAGGAACTTCCGGACACTGTCCTTTCTGCATGGCCCCTGCGTCAGGGGCCCAGCCAGGAGCCAGCCGGGGGGTCTCTATGACCACTGGGAGGTTGTTTAAGTTGGATTTCCCCTGTTTGTTTCAGCACAGACAGCGGAAGGAGGACACTGGGGCTAAGCTACGGGATTCCCCGAGCCCACAGATTCTAAGAAATGGCCAGGCCAGTCAGACCTGGTCACAGATAAGGTTTTGTTATACTGAATTAGGTTTTAAATCATACAGATTTGCATAGTTCGGCTACTCTGATCGAACCTAATACACACAAAAGTAACATGACAGAAAGCAACTTGAACTTTAAGATAAAAAATATCTTAATGGGATATGAATACAAGCAAACTTTTATGTACTTGGTGTTATTTTGCTTCTGACCCAAGTTTGACCTCGAAAACATCCAGCTGTTCTATGATAGCAGTGTGGAGTGAGGATGAGACTGCAATTTGTCAGGAGGTGGAATGAAAGAAAGAGGCAACGGAGGGGAGAAAAAGTTTCTTCAAAGGAGAAGAGGGAGCCTGGGAAAAAAAGTCTCTCTGCAGTTCAAGACTTCACATTGGCCTTGGATTGTCTGGAGAGTGCTGATGACAGGAGAGATAGAGGGAGAGAGAAAGACTAAAAAAGAAGGAAAGATAGCTCAGCATGGTAAGGTGAGAGATAACTAGCTGCCCAAAAGCTCTTGCAAGTGAAGAATACATTCCTGTGTGTGTGTAGTGTCTTGACGCTCAAAACCTCAGACATTATTGCCATACCTTCACCAATAATACCCAGGTTTTGTGCCATTTATACCTGCAGCCTTTAAAAGTACGTTACACGTTGTGGTATATAACAAACACCCAAAATACAAAAAAAAATTGATTTGGGAACACACATTTTCAAAACTTGGGTTTGTGTCTTGTTTTTGCTCATGCTGCATTCTCTGAGTTTGCTGCTAATTCACTCTTTTTTAATGGAGGCACAAATGGCTAACAGCTCTGTTATTCCTGAAATCACTTACATTTCTTTTCCACACATTTCTTCTTCTTTGCTCACTTTAGGTTGTCCTCCTATTGTCCACTTTGTAAATTTGTAAAAAAAAAAAAAAACCCCACCTGCCTCAAAAGGTGTTGGTGTCATAAGATAAATTATTTTCTGATAAAGGTTCAGCTTCTGTTCTCTTCTTGATTTGTAACCAGGCCAATTTTGACTCCGACTCCTGTTCAGAGCGTGCAATAAAAAGAGGATGCAATAAAAAAAGAGGATGCAATTAAAAAAAAGACACTGCAGAACATATCTAAACAGCAACAAACCAAATGGAGTGATGCATAAGGCTAAAAATACAAAACTAATCAGCCAGGTGGTCAGTTCACTGATGGTAATTTTGTCAAACGTAATTAGCAGTGGCTGAAAGTTTAGTGCAAACAACCTACCCAAATATTAGCTCAGCAAACAAACAACAAATACTGGCACCTAAAAAGAGTAGATTTCTAGTGTAAAGATAAAAACCAAGTGTAGGAAGAGTTAACCTCGTGATGGGCTGCCTCACCCCCAGAGTTATGCATTTTTCATGCCATGTGAGTCAGAGACAGAATAATTATCACTCACTCTCCCTGCAGATGAGAGTGAAGATGAACTGCAATGTAGGTTCACCTCAGACGTAACACAGAAGTGAACTTGAGTGAGGCTAATTTAGTGCAGTAGCTTCCAGGCAAGGTCTTCTGTCTTTAGTTCCACAACTATACTGACCTCAAAAAGAGGCACATTTCAATCCGCCCTTGCTGTGAGGGCAAAAACACACACAAATCCCATCTTTATTTGATTCCGTAGACCTGCACCTGACAAGGTTAGGTGACATCTGACACAAGCACCCACCTAAATACATACCCACACCCATGTAGGACACACAAATGTAAACAACTCACCGTGACCCTGTAGCCAGGTACAATTAATCAAAATTAAATTGGTGATCTAGAGCTTGGCTGGGACAAGATTACAAGGATAGAGTGTGTATGTGATGCGTTTGTCTCTGTGTGTGTGTGTGTGTGTGTGTGTGTGTGTGAGTGAGAGAGAGAGGTAAGGGTCAGGAGACTCTCTCAATCCTGCGCTATTGACTGCAGAGGTGAGAGCTGGTGAGGGGAGCGGCAAATAGAATAAAATGATCGATATGTTTTCACCTGTCAGGAGGGAGAGAGCACTTAAAGGGGAGCAAACTTTCACCCCACAGCATATCATATTGATCAAAGGATGTAAAACCAAGCCAAAGACTGCATGGCTACCGACCCATATGAGATGAGTAACCTGTTGTAGACAACATTGTGGGAAAACATCGGAATGGGCATTAAGGGATCTCTGATGGTGAGTGAATAAGTGTTTATTTTATTATTTTTAAATAATAAACTTTTAAAACGAGAGATTTATACTTGAGGCACTTCATTTAAGACGGCCACCTAAAATGACCATACTGCTCTACTAACACTACTACTCTCAGAAAAAAAACAACATATCCATCTAAACAACAAATCACAGTATTTAAATCATAACGGTTATTAATATCAAATGTAATAAAGTCAATATCTAAACCAAACTATTTCCAGTTAAAAAGTAATAGAAAATAAATAAAACGTTTCTGTATAAGGAATGAAACATGACAGAGTGCTTTTATAAGAAAATAATCCACAACAGGGTGGTGTGATGCATATTTATTTTTCCAATATGACTGTCCTGAAGTGTTTTATTCCTCTTATGCCACAGCAATTTGCCAACATTAACAATTTTTATTTGTTAATTAAGAACACATCATGCTTATTAGCACATTTAATGTTGTGAAACGTCCACAAAACATGCTAGTTCCTGTTACCAGTTGTCTTATAGCGGCTATAAGCAGTCTTCCTCACCAGCCTCTCTTTTTTTTTAGTTTTTCTTGAAGTTAAGACAAAAAACAAACGCAGCTTGTCATGTTACTGAAACACCATAAAGTACAAACTCCTCTGTCCTGAAGACTCTCCCTTGGCAGAAAACTTACTGACAGTTACAAATTGCTGATACCCGAGACATCTTCCATAAATATTAAATAAAATATTATATCTATTTATAGAAATTTTCAGTATATCAATGATTGTACATTTTCTTTTTTAAATAAAAGCTATTTGCCACACAAGTACCTGTTAATGAGCCGTTACCATAGAAACAATAACAGAATAAACTCCTTAATATCATCTGAATTAAAGCTGGAATTACTGTCAGAGCTGCTGTTATAGATAATTAGTATAAATACACAGGTGATTATAGAAAATCACGCGCTCTGATTGGTCAAGAAATTCGGACTATTTCTCGATAATCACCTCGAGCGACTC
>JAOTRR010000030.1:13236585-13257987 GCA_028570945.1 Gogo arcuatus
CACACACACACACACACTCTCTCTCTCTCTCTCTCTCTCTCTCTCTCTCTCTCTCCAGGACATGCCATTATACGTACATATGCAACATGAATATATGTAACTACCTGTATGTAATAAGTTTATACAGCTAATCCTATATCTAAACCTAATCCTGACCTTAATAACCACAAAGACATGTTTTTATCCTTTCTGTTTTAATAAACACAAACATACCAGAACTTTGTTTTTTGTTCTTTAAAAATAAAGTATTCAGAGCCTCTTTTTTTACCATGCACATTCTGACAGCTCTAACACGCAGACACACCCATGTCAATATTAATGCAACTACTATACTTTATAACTAAGAGTTTACACAAGCATTGCACAGCTTTTTAAAGCAGGAAATTATCACTGAAAATTATTAGTCTCATACAGACTTCTGGCATTCATTTAATTTCTCTGACTTCGCAAACAACCAAAAACAGATTTTTTCCCCCCCACATAGCCTGTCAGAAAATCCACGAAGACCATATCTTGTTCACTCACCAATGACTGTTTCAAACACAACCCTCTAACACCTTTTAAAGTCTGGTGTCATTACCGATCCTTAATTATGCTTTGAATAACTTGTGGTGTCCCACTGGGAGTAATGAAGTACTGACAGCCAATCAGATTGCAGCTTTCCAAATCCTGACACTTGTCGCTGGAAATGTATACAAAGCTCATCACTTTGGGGTGCAGGAGTGAAGTTTCTGACACAGTGTACCAAATTATACCCAGGCTACTGTATAATTTATACAGAATACTATGCCACAGCCATCCCATTCAGGGTGTATTCCCGCTTTGCGCTCAGTGCTCCAAGGACAGGCTCCGGATCCACAGAGACCCTGATGCTACATTTGTGGGCATGTATGGACATTATAAACACAAAGGGCATGTGGTCCGATGGTGCTTCTCCCTCTCCCCAAAAAACCATCAGCAAATCAGTTTCTGCTTACAGTACAGTAAGCGAGAGTTTAAGATAAGTGGTGCTCGTCCCAGACAGGAAACTGATCAATTCTGCACACAGAGCGGTTAAAAACATAATTATTATCTGACCTTTGACTATGTAACAAAATTCACATTATCAGTGCAGGGACCTGACCTTAGACTTCTTTAAATGGGAGAGTATTGATTGTCTGTGCACTGCAGACAAACACCTCACACAGCATGTCTGGGACAGCACACAGAGATGAGAGACAAGCTGACGGAGAGCTGGAGCCTTGGCAATTAAAACACACACACACACACACACACACACACACACACACACACAAAGAAAACCTAGGAGAAGTTCACTGCATGAGCCAACAATGGACTGAACATGTCTGAGTAAATTAATCACAGCCTGAGTGTGTGAGTGAATGTGTTTTGTGCCAAGGCAGTTACAGCACTCAGGTGATGTACGTTCCTTTGTGGACTTATTTATTAAGTACATAGCTAAATATTATATACTGTAGGTGCTCATTCTGCATCTGTGTTTAACAAATAGGCCCAGCCTTGATTTTGAGACTTTAATTAGAGGCCATATATCACTTTTTTTTTTTATCTGATGCACAAACATGCTGCAACAATTCATGCCTTAGCATTGTATTGTTCCCTCAATGTATTGCAGAACGCTTGCTGATCACAGTATTGCAAGTGTATCATATTGTCCACATGTTCCTAATGTAGTCTTTAGACTTTAATGTAAATACAAAACAAAATTAAAGTTACATGCTGAAAATGTGACCAATATGAAAATGTGTCAAATAAAACTCTTGCTTCTTTTTTTTCCCACAGCATGTGTTTTCCATAAATAGTACTGTATCCATTAGTATTTTCTCTCTCCCACACTCTCTCTTTCTTTTTTGACAAATTAATTCAAAAATGAAGCCTTATATAAAGATATTATGAGGTAGGGGGCAGGGCGGGAGCACCAGAGAAAAGAGACAGATGAAAAAAAAAAAAGAGAATATCAAAGAAAATCATGGGAATGAGGTAGGAGTGGCCCTGGGCCATGAGGTCAGTCCAAAGCTAAGGCTGTTCAGGCTGCCACAGGCACTGAGCTGGAACTAAGTGAGGCCAAGCAACCACAGGCTTGGACGCCAGCCAGAGGCAGGCGTTCCTCAGGGGGCTATATCGAGCCCCTTTACTTTCTGCTGCTCGCACACTAATGTTTTCATCAGCACCAAAACAGAGAACGAGAGAAAGAGAGAGACACCCAAAACACTCCCAGCCATCCTCACGCACTACAAGCAAGAGAAACAGAGATGCAGTTATGTTACTGCATACATTACACACATTTTAGCTGAGCCACCCTGAAAGAGACGGGGGTTAAATAGAGACACAATAGGGCCGAGAGCCACTGCTTTGGGGTGATGACTGAGAGACAAAGGAGGCCTGTCAGGCAGGCCAGACAGCTGTGATCTGGGTGTCAAACTGCCTCCTCAGGCCACCATCTGCTGACACTGCCAGATGACACAGAAAACAGGATTACAGTAACAGGGCAGAAGAGAAGCTGATGACCTAAACACTGTAATATCATTTTCTAGGAAAGAGACAACCAAGGCCATTACAGAGCAAGCGGATCAGAGAGGTCAGAAAAGCCCTGATGATGCTGTGCACTAATCTACTGCACAGATCAGAAGAACATTTACCTAGGGTTTTAAGACGAAGAGATCTAATGAGAGGTTTCAAAATGTGTGCACAGAAGGAAACTGTGCTCACAACACCACCACAATACCATACTAAAAGAGGTCAACATCATAATATTAAAATAATGATTATAGGTTCATGTATATTTACCACAAAGAATAGCTGATCAACTTATTTTAAAGCAACATAATCTCCCTAAAAAGATTCAAATACAGCAGGTTATGCATAACACTGAGGATTTCATTATGAAGCCTGTCCTTTTAAGTCACCTGAGTCAACATCAAATCCTTGTACCCTTACTATTACTTGTCAAAACCTTAATACCAGCATGGTTGCTGAGGGAGCCATAAAAATAGCAAAGTGACACAGTTCACATTAACTTATGGCAGTTTTGGGGGCAGGCATGCCCAGCGGAGTTTAAGGACTATGTTCCATCTGTGTCAGACAGCCAACAACGTGGGAGCCTCCAATGGGTCAGGATGAAGTGAGCGAGCTTTGAATTAGCGCTCCAGAAACAACCAGGTGAAGCTTCAGTAGTCCACTTGAAAACTCGTTCCAGGAAGACAGTCCCGCCTTGATGCAACTGTCAATCCCAATCGGTCCCAACACAGACAGCAGGAGCCTAACTGACATGTGACTGCAAGCAGCACCTCTGGGTCAAAAGGTTAGTGTAGATCTCTACAAATCTCCACAGGCACGGCATCAGATTAAAGTTAAGGGGGGTGAGCTTGCCCTACAACCTTAACCCGATAAGACCCTTGAAATCTTCTGCTCTGACCTAGACTTGACTCCTTCATCTGCGGCATTAGCTACAATAATTAATGGCTGATAGGTGCCTGGTGCAATTCGTTCTGATGCTTCCTCGGCTGTTGGAATGGTGGCTGGCGCCAAACTCATCTACCCCAGCTGTGGGGTGAGAGAACTGATGGAGCCATGAGCTCTGAAGTCTTTGTCTCTCAGGTCCGTAATGACCATGGGTGGTTTAGGTGATGAAGACGCACACATCAACCGGATTTTGTGTCCAGTCTGAGCCATTCAAAAGGCTGATTAAAACGGGACTTTGGTATTTACATTGACCTAGTTAGGTTTTTTTAAACAGAACTGAAAAGGTTGACTTTATGATGTGCAGAGGTGCCGAGAGGGCGCTCTGGAGTCTGGTAAATACAAATGCATTTTTCTCATCCAGTGCAGAATCAAACAGATGGTCCCTTCTTTTAGCCTTCCACTGTTCTTATCCATTTCCCAAAACCTGAATGTTCCAGGAGACCTCAGACAAACCTGCACGTTAAATAGAAGTAATTGTGATTCGTCCAACTTGGCAAAATGGGAGGCCAAGTGCTTGCATGTGTATGTGTGTGTGTCTGTGTGTGTGTAGACAGACAGCAACTGCCCTGCTGATTAGATAAGTCCTAAAATCACTCAACCACAAGCAGCGAAAGCTGTGTTTTCCACTCGCTCCTTGTGTGCTGCTCCAAGGGAGAGGTGATAAGGTGGACCGTTTTGGGGTCACTGCGATTAGGCGACTACATAGACCACATTCCTGCCTGCCTGGATGAGACACAAATGCTTCAGCATGTCTCACACTTACAGGTGTGTTTGAGCAAAGCTTCATCTGCTATAAGATACCCTGTAGATGAGTACAGAAAAAGATAACCAAGCATTTGGAAATGCCTGTTTCTAAAAGGCTTGAATCAGGTGCCACCTCCATATACTCGCCACACACAGGAAAGGTGTGTGTGTGTGTGTGTGTGTGTGTGTGTGTGTGTGTAGGCAAGGGCAATTACCATCACATGTGAGGATGCTGAGGCCTCTTCACAATCAAGGGGTGATGGTAGAGAGGAGGCACCTGGCATGGCAGCAGGCTCAGTGTGGTTATAAGGGTTCTAAGAGAAAGGATCGCATCCAGGATTAGGAGTAATAGCATCATGGATCTTGTTACACTGAAGCAAGTGGAATGTAGTGCTCTGAAAGCAGTTCATAATTACAGCTTTCCAGGCCACAAACAAGCCTCACTTATTACCCTTCTCCTTGGCATTTTAGCTCCAGGAAATCAGTGGCTAATTGTGATATTTCCCTAATACGCAGCGCACACTGTTTGTCACAAGCTGTTAGGTCCTTGTGCCGTCGACTTGTAATAAAGTTTTTATCTGTCAGCCCAGAGTGTGTGGGAAATGAGCCAAGGTCACTGGCATGCTCTCCAACATGACAGCAAAAATATATTCGCTCAACTTTGTTTACATAATTATATAAATAATATCCCATTTTTCAGGCAAAAAGAGAAACAAATAAATATTTTAATTTCGAGGCTGATTATAAACTCAAGGACCTTCAAGGATGTTTGCTTTCTAATCATCTTCCGCAATTATGTACATTGCCTAATATATTCTCAAAGCATTCTTGTTTTTTTGTTTGTTTTTTTTTGTCCCCCCCCCCCTTGGTCTGTTTTCTCTAACAATCATTTTAAATGTGCATTTCATTAAATCATAATTGTGAGTAAAAGAAACACTGAGGAAAAGGGTGGGCTGTTAAAACTACACACACAGACACACACGTGCGCGCGCACACACACATACACACACACACACACACACACACACACACACACTTTATATTTAATGACTAAATGCCATCAGTGAGAAGTAGAAATAAAAATAAGATCACAACATACAGGATGACACACCAGACCCTAATTAATTGATTAGTGTTTTGTAACAGAGTATTCTATTATGAGTATTACAGCTGCTTTGGTCGTAATTATCATGACTCCCACAGTTCTTTCAACCTGCAGCAGACAAGGCAACTTCTCGCCCTTATCAAGAGCTGACAAAGAAAAGTGCCCCATTAGTCTGCCAGCGTAATAAACTGGCTGCGTGAAAAACATTCACAGGGCTTCTCTTTTGTGGCTCTGTGTGTGTGTGCATGATAAAAAGAAGTATTGCAGGACGAGAGAAAAATATGGAAATATAATAGCAGTGAGTATCCTTGTCCTTAGACGAGGCCCTGTCAGAGCCAAGCGAGTGTATGTTGACTGCAGCGCTTCTCTGCATGGCAGGATGTTCCTAAGTGAGCTGTTTATTAGTGTTGATGGCCAGCCGGGGACAGGCCAATGCTGAAGCTATTCTCCTCAAGCCACACTGTGGCTTGCATTACTTAGAGTGCTAACAGAGCGTCTGCAAAGCTTGCTAATGCTAACAGCACCTGACTGGAATGTTTCGGAGCTGTGTGTGGAGAGGTGGGAGGCAGACATGGGATTATGTGCGAGCAGATTTTGAATAAACAGGAGCTTACAGACAGCTGACTCGATGAAAGATGACTTGATGTCGAACTGGATGCGGTTTGTTAGACAAGCAGTGCAAAATGACATGCTAATTGTAGGTTGTGATGAGAATAAAACTACAATAATTATGTTTTAGACCAGCATCACACTTGATTTGAGCTAGGTGGACAATGAACGCAAGATGACAGCAGTACTGACTGTTTAGGGACCCTATATGAAGCAGTCTCTAAAGGAGCCTGGACTAAAAAATTTGCATTTTTAACAAATGCCCCACACAGTCTGCATTTGCACTACCCCCTCCCAGGTCCAGGGTCCCCAAGTGGAAAACCACAGTATGTTTCACATGTTCTCACCGTGTCTGCGTGGGTTTCCTGTTCAGCGGTTTCCTCCCACCTCTCAAAAAGACTTGCTGATAGGTGGACTGGCTATGCTAAACTGCCCCAAAGTGTGAAAGAATGTGTGCATGGTGCCCTGTGATGGACTGGCGTCCCATTCAGGGTGTATTCCTGCCTCGTCCCCAGTGTTCACAGAATATTATAAAGCAGATCCTGAAAATGAATGAATAAATGAACGAAAGAAACATTGCCTACACCAATGCTTAATTTGCTTAAAATGCTTATAGTGCACTACTAACGGTATATTTTATCTATGTTTATCTTGAGCACACCATGTTTCTTTCAAAGCTTCCTTTCAGGTAGTGTTTCTGCCAGGCAGTGTTTGTCTTTCTAACAGGTTTTCTTTGTAAAGCCTGGACACTAATTCTCACTCACAGGTCATACCTTTAGAGTTAGAGCTATAGCTGGAGTCTCACAGGGCTTATGCGTCAATTTGGCAAAGCTGTGGAAAAAAATAGTACACAATCTGATTATCCTACTCAGGAGCTCAGAAAAAGGCCAACAATCTGTGCTTTTTATCACCACGCCGAAATGAGTCACACAGAAAACCTCCTGAAGGCATATTACAGACATTGCCAAAGGACTCAGAGTAAATCTTATGAACTTTCAGCATTTTGTAAATAACAATGTCTTTTAATACATACAAGTTAAACCCACTTCCATACATTCTATGGGGTAGATCATACGGCTCAATGAAGAGCATGTCCCTGTGTGTTATCTGCCTGTGGCCTCAGCGTGACTGCACACTGAAGCAGATCTGGAGAATATTCATGTTGCTTACAGGCTTGAACTTAACGTAAGCCTTTTGGGAGCACATTGCCCAATGACTATCCATTGACCATTATGTGAACTGCACTAAGTGCTCCAGAGATGGTTAAGTCGTTCACATAGCATTAAGGCCAGAGTGTGGGGGCATCTCAGACTCTCAGGGTGAAGAAGAGGGCATCAACGTTGGAGCCCTGTATGGTATTTATCTAAAAAAAAAAGGATAATTTTACAAAGTGGAGCAACGATTTTAACAAGCATAGCACATCCCAAGCTCCTTTGAGTTCTGATTGGATATTTGTGCATGTTTGCCAAGTCAACACCGTCATCAGGATGTTTTACCATCAGGAGGAGATGATCGTCGAGTGTCTGTGGATCTCTGTCATAACACTGAGGAGTGAAGTGCCATAATCTCAATTATAATTCGCTTTTCACAGTCAGTGAAAAAAATCTTGACATCCAATAAGTATAGAAATGACCCATCATGCAGTTTAATTTTGAACATGATTACTATTATACATGATGAGGGGAAGGTGAAAAAAGGAAGAAAAAAAACCCACCCTATGCTTCACCTGACCTTTTATGTTGCTTAGCAACCAGTTTCCATTTAAAAATTGTAATAAATAAGTGAAAAAAAATTGGCGGAGAGATAAGATGAGATCATAAGAAATAACAAAATACAACATAAAGGCACAGCTGAGGCTACTGCTACATTAGTTTAGGTAAAATGAGCTGGGTCTGGGGACTCATTATGCACAGCAACACGGAATGGATACGCACTGTCGTTATCTATGCATGGAGGCACAGACTGTGCATATTGATTTTTTTTGGCCATAAAAAGAGAACAAATACTCCATTCATGCCTTATAGTTGATCCCTCTTTTGAATGGAAATAACAGTGCTGATGCCCGTCTCTAATGAACCAATGCAGATAGCCAAGGGGGATCACAGACATTGATGTATCGAGGGGGAAGAAGGCAGTGGCCAATGCGAGTAGCCTGTGATCTAGTCTTTACCAAGGCCAGGAAACGACAAGGGACACGAACCACACAGGGGGAGAAGAGGTGCGACAGAGCTGTATGTAATCAAATGTGATTGAATGATCAAAGTGACAGACCTTGAAACGACAGACCTGTGTCTTAGATACAGAGAAGTCTAAACACTGTCTCCAGCAGAGAAACGGGAGGAAAAGATCAAAGATGACTTGCATGCTGACCTGGATCAGCAACAAACAGCAATAGATGTTGGGGTAAGTAGCATCCGTATTAACCACCAATGTTTTTCAATAACATGCCACAGAGAAGGTCGCATCCTTTACTGACCGTTCTCAAGTTCACAGCAAATGGCAGAAAAGATTGTTTTGTGTCCTGCTGCGAAGAAAACAAAACAGAGACTTCAAAAGGAAGCAATGTCTGCCCTACAAAAAGCAGACAAAATAAAAAAAGCTTTAAAGTGGGAAAAAAACAAAACAACAACAAAAAAAGTTACCCAAATATCAGTGTGAATTCACCAATAAATGCTGAGTCTCTGAATTATTTTTCTCTCCATGTTTTGACCTTATCAAAAGCATAACAAAAATCAGAGCAAAAAAAGAGCAAGAGAGCAGGAGTAAACCTGAGAGAGATCAAGAGAAAAAGAGAGAAACAGGCAGAAAGGGAGTATAAAATGAAAAGAAAAAGAGAACTGACACAAAACTTCTTATACAGCACAACGTTCATGGGCTGAGCTTTTCTAACCGAGGGCTTCGTTACATAAAACTGAGTGCCAAGTGGGCCAGGGGCTGCCACTCATCCTGAGCATGAGCCGGTTCAAATAGGTTTAGGCCCCATGTCATTTTTTGTGCAAGAAGAATAGAAAATGAAGGATGTGTCTTTTGATCTGGGATGGGAGAAAGTCAAAACGAAATTACAGGGTGCACAAAAACTCCATCAAACTTTCATTCAAAGCCACACGCGGGACTCGTATAAAGGGCGTGAAATTGGGGAATAAAAATAACACGAGGAAGTTGCACTGTGATACAATGTCAATATGTATATTTATGACAACTAGGGCTTCCCCTGCGAGTGTGCTCGTAAAACAGACAGAGAAGAAAGATAACATCACAGCAGGGTGTCTGAGGAACTTTCAGCTTCTCCGTAGCGAACCAGTGCTGAACTAAAAATTAACACACAGCATATGGAATACAACGACTGGCAGATTGACTTACACTTGCTGTTTATTGATTCTAATCTCACCCGACATATAACATGAACATTCATTATTTTTAATTGATATAGCAACATATTAAAATGTAGTTTAACAAACCTTTAAATATAACACCTGATGATGAGCTGTGCATTTTATGTTCAGGTTTTCAACACATTCCACACACTGCTAACAAACCTTATATATTAATATTATTAATATTAAATGTTCCTAATATTTTATAAAGACTTAAAATTAAAAGAGGACACCAACTGCACACAACCAGCTACTGACAAAAACAACTCCACAGGGCAATTCCTAATCCCAGTAGGCTCACACACATCACATAGCCAGATACATGGCTAAATCTTATTGCTAAATCAGAATGTAATTAACGGTCGACCACGAAGGAAAGCTAGGAATGTAAAAACAACAGACTACTAACTGATGAAGCAATACTAACAGTGATGTGCCACTGGCCATTCCTAATTATCACTATTTATTCTCCATTAGTGCAAGATCCAGCTGTTCTCCCTTCACCATTGTAACACTTTGACAGATTAATTTCTATTCATGCTGGTATTCGAACTTGCACTCAGTTTTGCATCTTGGGCTTATTATGGGCTTATTTCCTGATTAAACGGTCCCACTTGCTGGAACTCAAACATGATTCCAGGTTAATTCTGTTCAACTCCTAATCAATGGGATGAGCTAGCTTGACTGTATCTATCTACACACCATATAAAAAGTTGACTGGAGAATTTTCCAGGCAGCATAATGTGCAGGTAGCACTGCTGTCTCATAGCTCCAGTGTTCCTGGTGCAATCCTGAGCTTGAGTTACTCTCTGTGTGGAGTTTCACATATTCTCTGTGTGTATGTGTGGGTTTCCTCTGGGTTTTCCGGTTTATTCCCACCGCCCAAAAGCACAGTGTTCCAGGGGTAAGCTCCGGATCCAATGTTACCATGACCAGGAAAAAGTGGCTATTGAAGATCGTTGATTTCTTTTCCGTGTTTCAAGATTTAACCCAAGCAAACCCAAGTTTCAAACCTATAATACTTGTATGATGAGATACAACCAGCAGGATTATTTTGTGAAGTAAAATTGACTAAGGCTTCCCACTTTGTCATTACCCAAGTAAACTTAATTCACAAACTCCTTTAATTGCAGTGCAGGATTCAGGTGAAAATAACTGATGATCCAAGGTGCTCAAATAAAAGGAAAAAAACCCCACCAAGTGTGTACATAGCTTGAATCTACAACCAGTCTGATATGTTGACTTCATTTGTTTGTGATCTGAACAGATGAAGGGATACAAATCTGTTGACCTAGATTCACAGAGTACAAAATGCTTCCAAGTCTTATCCACACTAAGCAGCTAACATGAAAATGCACATACACCTGTGCTTCATCAGCCTTTTGATGACTGATCCTATGTTTGATCCTTGTCTCTCCTGGTTGACAGCAAACACATTGTTCCAGGCTGGTCACGAGGCATGTCTTCACGAGTTCATCATGGAAACGAATGGTGATAACCTTCCCGCAGTGTCCTGCTGAACTTTCCCTTCGTAACATGGGTGGCACATCCAGCTGGAAAAGAGTGATATTTCCTTTGATCTTACGGATAAGCTCGTGATTGCAAGAGGCGAAAACAGGCTGGAAAAATAAGAGAGGTCACAAAGTTGAGTGGGTCTGCGTTTCCTCGGGAAATGTGACCAAGGGCACCAAAAAGCACCAGGTGCACCTGAATGCTGGGCGTGGAGAGATGAGTGAAGGTATGTCACTCATGACTGACTCTACGGCTTTAATAGAGTCAGTAGAACTGGGCTGTCAATAGCACGTGGAACAAGTGAGCGGGTAAAAAAATGGTAATGGAACTCTATTGAGTCAGCAGTGCATGGACCAATGACTTTCCATTGTGCAAAAAACATGGCCCAGTGGAGCTCTATGCCGTCACTGACATGGACCAGTGAAGTTACACAAGTGGTCCCAGGACCATTGTATGCGATTGTTTTCATCAAACATGTCTTTATTAGGCGCAGTCACATCACAGAGAGTCGAGTTGCTTTCAGAGACCAAATACTAGTTCATTGTTCCATACTTTTTTAAGTCAATTGACATTAAAATTAAGTTTTTAAAAGGGTCTTGTTTATTAGCTAATAACAGAACAGATTCAAGTCAAAAGATCAAGGAAAAAAGACGAAAGAAGCAAAAAAAAAAGTCTGTATAAATCAGCTGACAAAAATCTTGTTCTATATCAAATGAGGCTCTTGTTTAAGTTCACTACTCCCCTCTGTTCTTCTTTATTGTAAATGAAATTAGGGTTAATTACTTGTCTGTGTTCAGAACCTTGTAGTGTGCAGAACAGATAATTACAGTTCAGGTACATGTTAACTTACTTTTGTTAACAATTAATCACTGTTTACATTCAGGGCACTCCTCCCTTTGTAATTAATAATCGGGTCCAGCAATGAGTAATAAGTGTGGTGGAGGAAGATGTGTGAGGAGTGTGACTTATTTGTGTGAAGATGTGAAAAGATGAGAGCTTTTAAGAAGCAGAAGTGCTTGTGAAAAGAAGAGAGAACAGGTCCTTGATTCAATCCACTGAACCCAATTACCAGTTACCACACATTTAGAAACCACAACAGCCCCAAACTGGCACTTGTATATCATCCAGTGTCCAGATCTGCTTCCTGACTGTTCTGTGCTGGTGTGTGCAAGCTGCTTCCTGTCTGAGCTTGTACTGTAAGTCAGGCTCTCCAGCGCTACCAGGCTATGGAGCATTTCAGCACATATTTCAGCCGGCTTGAACTGATAAAATTCTGCCAGACTTTCTGACAAGGCAGACTGACCTTCCCCTGAAGAATCCTTTTGAATGATGGGGCGCTTGGAAGAGGAAACAGACAAAAAAAAAGAAGGAGGAGGAGGAGAAATGGTCTACGTTTTATCATGTTGGAGACAGAGATGTCAGAGTAGGACACACAGATGGATGCATCCAGACATGCAGACACACCATTCCCACATCATAAACACATGGTATGATGGTAGGAGATTCACAGATGATTAAGTGCAATAGACATGCTTTTCTCCACCTTGCTGTATCCCATCGATCCAAGTATAAAATACCACCATCAGGCAGCACCACACACAGACTAATGAGTGTGTCTGAGTGTGTGTGAACCATTACAACACAGCCCACATATACTGCGACTCTGCCTGTCCATGGTCTGTCTAGCCTGGATTTCAAACAAACTTGGATATAAAGCAACAAATGCAATCCTTTTAAATCTGGAATGTGCATGCCTGTTTTTGTCATAGAAATAAATACAGCAAGACAAGACTGCAGAATCCATGTAAGGAAAACTCAGGGCTAATCCTTGAACTGAACCCTAAACCTTAGGCCCAGATTTCATGTACGGCTTCTATGTCTATGTCAGTTTAACATCTCTCCTAGAGTTTACAGTAAAGCGTGCAAAAGATACATAGGTTCTTATAAAACCACTTTTTATCTATTGGTAATGCAACAGTGGATGACGTATTAGTTTAATTAAGTGATCTGTTGTTTCCCGTATAAACTATCTAACCGGTGTTGTCAGGGTTGATAGATTCCTACACAGAACAACCAGAGGCTTATTCACAGAGCTCAGTAAAAAGAACTGCATCATCTCTGCTCTGAAATGCTAGTCCATGGATATGATGATTTCCACCAAGGCCATGAACAACAAGAAAAAAAAAAAAGACATACTTTAGTGATGACACTGGAAGATTAACCCACAGCATGAGAGGCCCTTCATTATGCCACGATAATATCAGCAGTTTAAAATCTGAAACTATGTCTAACTTGTCTGTTATGTATAACAGACCATGCATGGGGCATGAAGGCAATCAGAACAGAAAGCCCTAACCTCACTATACAGGGATAAGGGCAAGATCAAGCAAAACATGCCCTGGATTACATTAGCTGCAGATTACAAATGTAATCCAGAATTATGAACACACAGATGTGCACTGAGACCAAAAGGAAACAAAGGAAACTTAACATATAAACTATCTAGTTACCTAAGGACATTACTAAAATATGCTTTACCCATTTATATAGTTTTGAATGAAATGAATCAATGAAAACAGATAAACAGTGCCTTGCTTGCTATGCTTCACTGAACATCTGGGGAGTGATGGAGGACTGGGAACAGTAGAGACTCGTACCTGCTGAGCGGCGACGACAATCAGGGAGCAATGAGTCCACTGGGGCATCCAACGGCTCAGGACTCGACACCCAGTTACAGCATCGCTGAGAGAGACAGAGAGAGAGAGAGAGACAGAGAGAGAGAAAGACAGGAACAAGCAATTAGGCGGCTTGGCGGCATGGCTCAGCGACAGTTAAGAGTGTTTGTTGCTGGGGAGCGGACGCGTCTCTGCTGCTGATCTAGGGGGTGACTGATCACACCGGTGACCTCGTCGACCCCCTCCGCCATCAGTCCTGTTACTGAGACAGAGCCGCTCTCATCTCCTGTGTTTTCTCTCTTCATTAAGGGCCTTTTGTCCACAGTCACAGCAAGTTTAATTAGACATGCATCTCAGAAATTCGCATTTGAGATGAGAGTAAAGAAATTAGCTCACATTCTGGGTTTGGTTATGATGCATTTTTCTTGATTCATGTTAGGCACTATGGGTGTTGTAGACAGTATAGGAAGAGACTTATGGTTCAGATGGGGTGTGATGTTCAAGAAAAAGAGGTTCGTAAGGAATGCAGTGGAAAAGTAGGTTCTGGAGATAAGATTAAAAAAAAAAAAAAAAAAAGACAGTTCAACTGAAGAGAGAAATGTAAACGAGATTAGCATGTTGCAGCTGGTGGCCTTGTGAAGCGCTGCTTATCTGAGTATGTTTACTTTTGCAGACACTGCTCTGTCAGCCATTATAGCTCCCCCTTCCCAACCGAGCTGTGACCCGGCCTCGCCCTGGCTCTGATTCGCATACATACACTATCTAATCCGGCGACCCCCCAGACCTTACTCCCAACACTACCCTCCCATGACAAGACCAGAGAAGACCAGTCCCATTGCTTTGGACAGTCGACTACACACATCCTCTCTCTCACACACACACCCACACACAACCCTCAGAACACATGACAGGACTCCAGGCCATGTCACACCTCAGTCTGTCACGTTGTTAACCCCTTGAGCCTGGTATGTCCCCAGAGGTTACTGTACCCCCACCAACCAACCTGGGATCAGTAATCTAGTGTGTACAGATAGTGAGTGTGTGTGTGTGTGTGTGTGTGTGTGTGTGTGTGTGTGTGTGTGTGTATATACATGCAGGATGGCCAGAGCTGAGCCATACACTGGGAAGGATCCTTTGTTTCTTTTGTACTTAGCATACTTGCCGACTGAGCTGGTCTTATTTAATAATAAAAATCCATATTGTGCTGTTAATGCTGAGAAGGAACTGCTTGGTACAGTTCTGTCTGGTATTAACTTGAAAGGACATGATGCATGACATAGGTTCAAACATTAGCTTTTAAACCAATACTCCCTAACAAAGAGCAACAAACAAAATCAAACTGAACACCGGCACATACAGATTCCCAACTGATTTTGCAAACATGTTTTAACAGCTTTATAACACTACCAGAGCAAGAAAGACCTCTTGTGACCTCCCCACTGCAGTGCCCCTCCTATTCTTCTCCTGCTTATTCTTCTTCTCTAATCCTGTCAATCGTCTCCATGCTGAGTTTGGTAGGGGAATGTCACCTGTCACTGGAATAAACAATCATGCACTGTGTATTTTTAGAATTCCTGCTGCCCTAGTTGTGCAGCATGGAGCCCAGCCACCAAACGGAACGCTCCTTGACTGCTACATCAAGTGTCTCATTGTATGTCCTTAATTCATGCCGTCTGGAGGAAGATGTCAGCTGGGCTGGATGCAAGAGGAGGAATTTCAAAGCCTCTGGTCCCAGTCAGAGAAAGTGGTAGAGGGAGGGTGCTAGAGTTGAAAAAGGAGCTTCAATAGATTTGTCAAAGGCAAGCTGGGACCAGCTTCAGGATAGAGAGATGGAGCCAAGGCCACCGGGTAAAACTGCAGATGGGGAAATCAGAAAGGATGACGAATGTTTACCAAGAGCGTTTACCATCAGCGTTCTGAATGAGGAGATGACTGGAGACAGGATATGACACTTTCAACCATGGAATCCCATTGCAAAGGCAGCACGAAGGGTTTTGAGACAAGTGCTTGAAGCATATCCATACCATTACACTCTAAGGAAAATAGGTGCAAAGTCTACTTGGGCATTCTTGAGAAAAGGCAAACCCTTGGGTTCTACACAGCACCTTTAATTGTGTAACTGTAGAGCCCTTTTTGATGCTAGATTTAACCTATGTGTACAGCAATGCAACAGAAATGCTTGATTAAATTTAAAGGACGTTTATAATTCTTACAGCATACACAAATAAATCCAGCTCTCAGCACCTCACTATAAAGGAAACACCATAACGCCAGAAAACGCTGTATTATCTCATCTCAATTCTTCTCAGACTAAAGCCGGCATAGATGAAAAATGAGGAATAGCCCCAAATGAGCGATAATGGTCCTCACCTAGGTCCATCAGCATTAATCAGGGCCAGATGGCGACGGCGTTGTGGCTCCTGTGGGCTGTGAGACACGAGACAGGGTGCAGGAGCTTGGTGGGACACTAAGCACTTCCCTAATAGCCTGCTTAGAGAAGGTAAACTGCACACAGGTGCTGGCTCCCGCAGAGAGAGCTCTCGCCAACCAACACACCGCCATTAAGCTCTCTGAGCCACGCCTCTGATCAAAACTGGATCCATGAAGATATGTAATAAGCAGGACTATGGTAAGGTCAGGTAGCATTTTTTTAAAAACTTATTTGACTATCATGAGTGACTGGGTTATCTTTCTACATAGTTACACTGAAGGTTTCTTTGGACAGTTAAATGTACTTTGCATTCCTAAGGAATTCAGCTTGAAACCCTATCGGTATTAGAAACACGATGTTGTAGGTTTCGCCTTTAAGGATCTTCTTTCATAGATCATAAATTCTATATATGATATGAGTAATATCAATGTCTACTGGTCTCAAAACAGACATTTTCTTAGTATTTTATACACACTCATGGCCTCTGAAAACACAATCTTTTTTTGCCTCTTATCTTTCTACCTCTGAGAATAACTTGCTTCTACAAGCCTGTCAGTACTCAACTCTACGGTCGATCACAGCTCATTCATCTATAGTAAGAAAGATGGAGACCCATGAGAGCAGTAGAGTGCCAGAGCCTCTGACAGGGCACTGGACAAGGCACACTACCTAATCTAATGCACCAGAGATTCAATGAGTTCAAAGATACCTGAGTGCAGAGGTACAGTATGGTTTCATGTGTGAACATGTTAATGGATCTGGCCTCAGCTATTATTATTTACATAATACTTTGATGCAGTGCACCAGTGATTAATTAGGCCATCTTGTCACCCAATCACTCATCTATACATCCTGTACTGTAATGGCATCAGGTTATTCTTATGCATGTTACTCCGAATGCCTGTCTTTCTTCCCCTACTCTCTTCTAACCAAGTCCACAGGGACATTCCTACTGTATATTCTCCTTGGCTGTACATCTCTGCTACTCTGGGGATTCCAATGCTACGAGAAGCTCAGATTATTTCTGACTCTTCAGTATTCACAAAAATCCCTCCCTGTGGGCTGATCTCTAAATTCCTCCATCTTTCTGATCTCATACTTACTGTCCTCCCACAAAAAAGGGGATGCTGCTGGAAGGTTTAACAAGGAGGATGAGGGCAGCAAAGGCAGCCATGGTGCCCTGCCAGGAGCGCAGTCTAACCTCCAAACTCCTATGCTGACAAGATGCAGCTACAGCAAGCAGAGGGAGGTTGATCTGAGGTCTGGGAAGAGCCCAAAGCTACGCAAAGACTGTGGAAGGGCAAGAGCTGGGCACTGATTAAAACCTCATCTGATGTAGTATAAAAAAAAAACATGACAGGCTAAACAATCTGACAACAGCATGTGAAAACCCATATCAGAGCGGTGCAGAATTAAATTGTTTAATGAACAAAAAGACAAAATTCCTGAAACATGACTCTCATTTTCATTATTCTGGTCTTTGATGTCTGCAAAATAATTAAATAATTTGCGAAGCCTTGGCTTTGTAGGCCATCAGTGTTATCTACATGTAAACTGGAATAATGTTAGTGCTAATGTGTGCTCAACTCAGCCTAAAAGTGTGTGTGTGTGTGTGTGTGTGTGTGTGTGTGTGTGTGTGTGTGTGAATGAAAGGGGTAGTGGTAGAAGTAGAAGATTATTAGGGAACTTACTGTTTATAAGGATAGTAATCACAAATAAATACGCTTTACATTCCAGTTATGCCATACCACCATCATTTCTCTAACAAATAAGAAATAGGAAGTCCAGCAAAAGCAGAAGGTCATCACAAACACTACTGACTTCTGAGGCCAGAGAGAGAGAGGAGAGAGTGGAGGATCCAAACTGAAATGAGAAGGAAAAAGATACAACACCCAGAGATACAGAAAATAAATTCAGAAGAAAAGAAAAAGATGATGATGGACAGGCACATCTTTGCTTATCTTGAAGAAAATGGTTGAAGGCAAAGAATATACTGTAATAAAACACTTTCACAGTTTGATGACATGTATTTTGCATACCCCAGGTGGTACAGACTATGTGTTTGTTATGGATGGCTATAAGTACTCAAGTACTTACAAGTGACAGCAATGATTAATCAAGATAACATAATAAATGTGTGTTTAATGTTCATTGAGGCATTTATTAATGTTAATTAATTGTCCAACAAGATATACATTTTCCCAGAAATGAAGCGTAACCTTCATTTTAAAAATTTGGTGATTGGTTAAGTGGCATTTTGCATGGGAATTGAAGGTCAATTGGTTGGAATGACATTCTGGGTGGGGTCTTTGGTGACTGCACAGACAGAAGATGGTCAGTTTCAGAGCCTGAGATTG
Source organism: Gogo arcuatus (assembly GCA_028570945.1). Classification (NCBI taxonomy): domain Eukaryota; kingdom Metazoa; phylum Chordata; class Actinopteri; order Siluriformes; family Anchariidae; genus Gogo; species Gogo arcuatus. The sequence continues at coordinate 13,254,873 of JAOTRR010000030.1, forward strand.
GACCAGTGGAGTTCCCTCATTGCACATCAAAGCTTTAAAAACAATGCATTTAAATACACATCGAGTGAAAACTAAGACAGTGCCTACTTGAACTGAACGTCTTTCACCAGCGTTAGTTGTATATGTGATGCTAGAAGAGTAGAAAGCTGATCAAAGCTAATATCCAAAATGTTAGTCAAAGATTAGCTGCTATTAGGTTTTGTCAAGTGCACAAACACAACTGCTGAACCTCCTCTAGTACTCACTAATATTCTCTGTGAATGTGTGTGTGTGTTTGCCACGGTCATCCGTGCTTCGCTTGTACATCTTGTGCACATAGAATCTGCCTACTTCAATGCAGTATGTGCATCCTGAAGGTTCCCAGGTGTTGCCTCTGGACTTTGGAATCAGCTTTGAAAGGGCAACAACTGAATAAAGCGACTGCTTTAATGGAGAGCCTTCTGGCCTTTGGCTTTGATTTCTCATTGACGTCTGACCAAACAGGCAAACAAGAGTGCGGCGTAAAAAAAAAAAAACAACCCCAACTCAAACTATTGGCTTCTTGTGACTGTTCCAGAAGTGCCTCTGTCTGCTGAATGAAATGCCACACTGCTTGAGTTGATGTATGCAGTCAATACGAGTGAAGGTGATTGTTTATCGTGAGGTTTATACTGAAATGTTATATAGCCACTAAGGATGGGGAATTTTGATCAAAATTGAGGGACTAGAGAGAGATTTATACCTCTTTCAGCCACACTCTGATGGATTTGTTGGCTTCTTGGTGCCACACATTGTGAACTGAGTCAGTCATGGCCACTGCACGCACACGTGACATCACTTCATCTTCTCTTTGGATCATCTGAGAGTTAGAGAAATAGAAATACAGGAGGTTATACAAGCATTTTCAGAAAAAAAGTATAGTTTCTACATAACAGATGGACTTGTCACTGGCATCATTAAGAACACACTTTGTATGTATACGCTAACCGCTAAGCGTAAGATAAAGGAGCCAGGGAAGGAGACAGCTCTGACAACAATAGGTTAACAATCACTTCACTTGATCCATTTTATAGGGAATCGAGCTGGGCTGGGTGCTACATCAAAGTGTCCATGGTCATTTGAATACAGTGCTTTCCCCAAGCACAGCTAAATTAAAGGGGGGTGTATAGAGATAAATGGAATCTATTAAGGCACTAAGAACTAATATATCACACTGCTGATAAGCTACTCTCAGGAGCATCCTGTTAAAGAAAAGGCTAGGAAGCAGGTAACACTTGCATGTATAAACACACACACTTACGCATGACTGGCTCAAATTCCTCCCTAGGACTCAACAGTGCCCAAGGGAATGACAAATTCAAGGCTTTAAAACTCTTCAAAGTGTCAGTGAAACAGGGATATGATGCTGCTTAAAAGTAACCGAGCCCGAAGATCGTCTAGACGCCAAAGTTGTAGACAGTCTCGCCAAAAACTATAAAATAACCAGACCAGCGCAGAACAAAAAGCACGTCATTGGCAACGTGACAGGAGCCTTTAGGGGATTTTATAGGAATAGAGTAACACAAATGGCATTTAATATCATAAATACCGTTACGTCATGACAAACAGTGTGGAGTCATGTAAACAAAACCTCAGTGTAAACATGGCAGTTGGATAACATGAGAAACCGCAGAGGAAATCTGTTTTCCATTGGGAACACAGCCACATGTGTATCGGACATACAGCATCGCGTGCTTTTGATTGATATCCTTCAGCGACTTGTTTGAAGCACCCACACACACTTCCACACATACATATAATCATCGACATCCAATCGTGCTTTTTTGTACAGTTGAATGAAAAAACAAGCTGAATGCATGTAGGGTTAGAGAATAACCATGTGATTGGATAAACTGGAATGAATTATGAATGATAGGATGGATGGATGAATGAGTGCTATGATTCCCATTCCCACATGCCCGTCTCTCTCAGCCTGTCAGCATTAGTGGTTAGCAGAGAGAAGACGCACTGGGCAGCTGCTGCTCATCCGTCTTCAGCTTCAAAAAGCAAGCACAGCATTGCCAATGTGCATGGACTTGTTGCACACAAAAAACCCCCAACAAAGACAGATGTTGAACCATTTGCTTGCTCCTGCCCCTTCTACTTATGCACTTGAGCATATGGCCTGAAGACAAGAACGGGTGTAAAGATGGACGTTGTTGGAAATGGACTAATTATGGCTAAGTGGGTGAAAATCCTAAATGGACTTCTCAGCCTCCCAAATTACAGTAAAGTGTTTCTAATGCTGTGAAGAAATGTATTTAGTACTACCTGTATGGAACCTCTCAAAGGCATACGCCTTACAGTACAGAAAACTCATTTTCAGTCTCGGGATGTGTCAAAAGCTCTTCTGATATGAGCTAAATCCTTAAGCTGAAAAGGTGATGCATGCCTCAACAACCCCCTTCCACCACATCCCTTCTCTCTTTCTCTCTGCTTGACCTCCTTCATAACCTCTCGCGTAAAATACAGCATTTAGCACTTTGAGCTGTCTCACATTATGGAGCAAACTAATTGCTTGACTTCTGGAATTTGAAATCACACTTTCGTTTATAAAAATACTTTCATTTCGGCTATTTTACATTCGACATAGCTGACAGCGTGCAGCATGATACACACGTGTATACAGCCCTACACACACACACACACACACACACACGGGAATCCAACGATAAAACAAAAGTAGTGATAAGACATCTCTCATGTGTGGAGATAAATACTCTTCCATTTCAGCATTGGCCAAAACAAAGGCCAAGACTCTCCCTAAGACTTACATCTAAACACACAGGCAATAAGACAATTATTTAGAGCTTTGATAATTATGTGTCAAAAGCAGCGCAAGTCACCAGATAATTAGGTGAGAACTGACTGATAATCCACAATAGTGTCCCTGGGGGGTAGGCGGGGGAAGAAGAAGAAGAAATTCTCAACACATCTCTGGATGAATGCAGGAGGACTAAAGTAACAAATAAATAAATAATGCAAGCTTTTACAGGGAGCTCACTAACCAGCGAAAAGTACTGAGACATGAAGATGCACTCGCACTCGCACTCTCTCTCACACACACACACACACACACACACACACACACACACAC
>JAOTRR010000030.1:13286975-13298477 GCA_028570945.1 Gogo arcuatus
TGCACTGTAGTGCAGTATAGCAGTGTACTGCACTGTAGTGCAGTATAGCAGTGTACTGCACTGTAGTGCAGTATAGCAGTGTAGTGCAGTATAGTGTATCCACTGTCACCCAGTTTCCCTTTAGAGTCTGATTCCTCTCGAGGTTTCTTCCTCATGTGGTCTCAGGGAGTTATTCCCTCGACACAGTCTCCTCTGGCTTGCTCCTTTGGGATAAATTTAAAATTTCATCCGGACTTTATACGTTTCTGTAATGCTGCTTTGTGACAATGTTCATTGTTAAAAGTGCTATACAAATAAAATTAAACTGAATTGTGTCAATTTCAGGTCCAATCACTGCAATTTGTCACTGCAACTGAACTGCACTAGAGTTTGCCTGGAACCAGACTGATACCACCTCACTCAGACGGTCTCAGACCGGATGTTTTTGTCCACACTGAAGCGTGAAAGTGATCTAAACAAACTTCAACTAAAAGGAAAATGCACCAGGGTTCGATTCGAACAAACTAAATATTGCACATGTGAAAGCACTCTCAAATCACTCCAAGACACTGTGCTTATTTCGTGACATCACAAACTGAGCTCATAAACTGAGCTGCCTGAATATATATATATATAAATTTGCAAAATATGAATGAATTAAAAATGAACCACTACGCAGAACCGAACTTTTTTGAGTTAAGGGTTAAATCAAGTACCAATAAGTTGAACCACACACACACACACACACACACACACACACCAACTTTTCTTCCCAGTTTGCAATATTTGCTCATTGTTTGGCTCGTTTCATACTCTCTTGCATCAGCTTTCAATTAGAGATTAGGCTCCTGAATACAGCCTAATAACTGAATTAAAATCGAAACAGCTGACAAGGGCTACACGATTTCTTGACAAACAGCTTGTTTATGAAAGTAAATAAACATGAAAGGTGTAGTGGTGTGATGCAACCCAAGCAGAGCGGATTACATCTTGGACTGTCCCACTGGGGGAGGGAGTGGGGTGTATATTTATATGATGATGTATATGGGGTGTGAACACAAACCTATACACACACACAGTTTGATTATGAACAAGAAAAAAATCAGCTGGAAAACATGAATCTTCAGGTTAAACTTAGTAGTTTGAAGACCGTTTCAATGTCACTTTAAATATAATTTAAGATCAAATGCGCGGTGATGAAACAGCGCATACAAAATCAGCGCAAAATAACTCCTGTATAAGCAAAAAGATCTATTGAAGTTTATTCTACAGCGAATAAAATTATGGAAACTTTACCAATGTTTACGTATCACAGTTACTCACAGACCCAGGTGGGATTATTTTTTTCTGGTGGGATTTCCTCATAGTGATGTCTGTATGAAGTGACCCTGTATTATCCAGTGTTTCCAAAGATAATGGAATATTAATGTACTCATTTTAATAAGTTATTGTTTCTATAGCAACATCTCATTTAAGGGACTTATAAGGTGGACAATGTAGATACTCTGAAGCTAATAATAAACAGACTGAAAAAGAAACATGTTGCTATTTAACTCAAAGAAATAATTGCTGATACGATGAAGCGTTCTATAAGGAGATGTTTAACATTTATGGAAGGAGTCTCCAGTGTCAGTGCTTTGTAATAGTTTTCCTACAAAGGAGAATGTTCAGGACGAAGGACTTTGCACTTTTAGTTTCTTGGTGACTTTTTTATTATTAATTACGAGAGAGAGAGAGAGAGAGAGAGAGAGAGAGAAAGTCAGACTTAAAAAGCAAGAGATATTGCTCAGTAATCAAGAAAAAAACTAACTGTTGAACAACTGCTTCACTTTGGGATATACTGTTAATCATTTTGGGGTAGAAATGACGCCCAGTTCACGACAGCCTATAACAGCATGCCCCCAAGTGTTTTATTCCTTACTTCATACATATTAAGGGCTTTAATTTCAAACTAATCAAAACTTTTTTAGGCCTTAACGTGATGCACACACTGCGGAAGTTCTTTAGTACTTTAAAAGAAAAACCCCAAAGGAAAATACACTCATACTTTTATTCTTGCAGATGTCAAAACAGCACAAATATCACAATAACCAAATTTAGCACAGAGTGTCAGTCCTCCAGAGGTGCTCTCTTCCTATAATCATTGTGCTGCTGCATGAGTGTGAGTGTGAACGTGAATGAATAAGAGCTCGGCTCCTCTGCGACGCACTGGCAAAAGCAGGTAACGTCCCTCTACCTTATCACCCAAGCACAGAGACTAACACCTGGCCCAAACACACACACACAAACAAAGGTGGCCACAGACTGTGCGCACACACACATATTATGCACCATATGATTGACTACTTGCTCTGATAGGGTCCACACTTATCTCAACCGAATTTGCATATTGTGTAATTATTTCCCAGGGTTAATTAGCTCGGCAAAACGGACTGCCCTTAGAGACAGCCTCCTGGTGACAGATTCACCCGTCTCTCTCTTCCTGTCTTTCTCTCCTACCCAAACATGTGCCAGTCCGTCAGACTCCCCGCTGTTCCCTAACCTGCTGCGCCTCAGAGAGACCAACATCAAAAGTCTGAAGGTGTGTGTCCATATATGTGTGTGTGTGCATGGAATATATTCAGTCTCCATACGCACACATGAATCATCAGTACAGAAAGCGCAGAGCTTTGAAGCGCCTCTTGAGCTGAGCTCTAGCTGGAGAGACGAGCTCTTAATGGAGGTGCTGGGCCATTACGGCACATCCTCAGAGCTCTCGGTCCCTCCTGTGATCACTGCTCTCACTGCGTCATGCTGAATTCTTGGCTTTTTCTTTTGCCATTTTTTTTCACAGCCAAAGTTCACACTCGCTTGCATGTAGGATGTTATAACAAGATGCATCCATCTCTCTGCTGAGAGAAAAACTGAAATAGAAATAGTGCTTTCACATTCAAAACCTGGGATATTTTGTCAGCATACCCTAACTACCTGTAGTTACACAGGATGTGAGGTTTAAAAAATAAAAAAATAAATAAAAATAAAAACCCATCCAACACTGCAACTGTTGGAATTTATATTACTCTTGAGCTTGGATGATATCTAAAAATAGGAAATATTTTTAAAAATTCATTTAAAAAACAAAAATTAAGAAAAATCTGATATTCAACTCCATTTCTACCTCCCCACCATCATCATGTGCAACACTGTTTACAGCATGGTTGCCATGGCAACCTGTTTATGCACTGCTTTCCTATGCCCCCCCGCCACCCCACTCTCATTCATATCCCTCACACATTTCAAAAGCAGCATGAAATTTAAATAGTATTATTAAAGAAAGAAAAAAAAAACATTTCAGGTTCATCGTTTAAAATTCTTCAGTGTGAATGTGGCTTACAAACTACAAAACCCGAAAATCTACAGTCGGATCATAAATACATTTTGTTATATAATGTTATTTTTTTATTTAAGATGCCTGCAGTGCTGCTAATTTATTTCTAGCCTGTACAAATCACTTAAATCATATTTTTAATATTTTCTTGTAAGCCAATTTACTTTTCTTATTGGAGAGGTGTGTATGAGAGATGTGTGTGATTTTAATGTAAATATTATTGGGGGTAGTATGAGTAGTATGTTTTGTAACTGTTCAAAATTATGGCTTCTGTCAGAAAATGGATCGATGTGCTTTTCTAGTTTGCCTTAGACATGTTTGTGGGCGGAGCCTCATTTTAGCATTTTTGAAATGTATATATTTTGTTTTAAACAGACCGAGTGCAAAGCTAAAGCTCTGTGTGAGATGCCTTTTATATTTTTTAATGGTTTTTCATTATTTTTATGCCATATCATGACTTGATGCATTGCACTGTTTTCATTCAAATCAAAGGCTCAAGATGCACCTTTGACCAGTTAAAAAAAAAAAAAAATTCCTGAACACCGCCTTATGTCGTGCTTTCACCGTGTGCTAAGGACTCTCATAAATGAACATTGTTCTGTTCTTCTGATGAAGAATTTAGTCCTCAGCATGAAAGGTTCTTTTATTCCCATTTCATTCCAAGGTTCCATTTCATTCCAAGGTTCCATTTCACTCCTGATTCACTTCAATTTCCAGAATGTTCTGTTGCTTCGGTTTGCTTGTTTTCTTTTGCATGTTAGCACATTGTGGGAAAATATCAAGATGTCATCAAGACTTCATTCTCTTTTCCATTCTCACATGAGGCTTCTGATCATTTCCCTGGATGTGTACAAGTGCTTGTACCGTCCCAGGATTTTGGCTCTCACTGAACACAGTGCTGAATAATTACTAATAAATTACAGCTTGATCAGAAGCAGGGAACTTGACAACATGAGTCTGTCACTTTTTTTTTATATATACCACAATGACCTTCTCTGTGTTAGCCACTTGGCTATAGCCTATAGTCAGCAGGAGAAAAGACACCAGCTGCATGGATGTACCACACACTCACGGTCACTCAGCCTCCCATCTGTACGCCGCATGTGAGAGCATTAGGCAGAGGAAAGTACAAATATGTACAAACAGCTGCAGACGTGGGGGATCTGAAGCAAAATTGCACCAAAACATCCCCAATTTGTTTTGACAAATCCACAATTCATACCGGTCTTTCAGCACTTAGTGCCAAACACACTGGAACACTGGAGCTGGGATCAAATGTCAAGATTACTAACTGCTAGTTGTCACATTGTGCAAACAGCACATCATGCACAAGGACACATGCTACAGTGGAAGGTTAAACAGGCTACACTGGAAGGACATGTTCGGGAGACAAGTATGCAAAAGCTCACTGATTGATGAGTAAATACAGTACAGGCGAATACCGTCGCATCCAAACGTGCCCTGTGTGGGCGTCTGGTGGGATTTTTCCATGAGTTAGCAAGGATTTGTAAGCTAATTGAGGTAAGCCATATAATAAACTTATGAGCTATTTAAATGTTAAAGCATGTTAATGCTGCTTTCTTCGAGCCTACTCCTAGAGTTAGTAGCATTTACACTTATTAATCATGATGCCATAACATGCCTGCCACTTCTCCAGGCCACTTTTAAAGAGCTTCTCTAAAATGACTACCTGCCTCGGCCACACACGTTGACTAAACAAACTTCTCATACAACCGAACCCTCTAAGTGATTTGAATAGCTAAGTCTCATCAGGGAACAAGCTCATTTTCCTTTTGGTAAATGATTAAGAATTAAACAAGCTGGGTTGGTAATTACACGTTTGGTAGCACTCAACAGTAGGTCCATTAGAATGTGGACCTTCACTCTCCACTGGACCCATATTATCATTCAGTCACCAGTTATCCGCACGCTTCCCTTGTCAACAGCACAGGTTTATGGGAAATTCAATATTATCAGGTTTGAATGGTAGCAGTGTAGAGGAGTGCTCGGTACTGTATGATAAAGCTGGAGCCGGGTTTTGTGGTGGCGCGTGGACTTCCTGATAGCGCGGAAAAACTAGCCGTCTCAAGTTGGCTAAATAGCTACTGGCACTTCTTTCCTGTAGATTTGTTCTCCACACCTGGCCAGTCACAGACAAGGTGCCTGTTCAGAGACGCGAAGGAGCCATGAAAGAGCTCTCGTGTCTCGTACAAAAGGGGGTGAAAATTGAAGGAATGGGGGGGAGAAAAACTCAAAAACCATTGGGTTTTAACTACTGGAGAGATCATTGGAAGCCAGCAAGATGATAACCAAAGCCAGCTGAGAGGATGAGGCCAGAATAATAACATGTCTTGTGCATGCCAAAAGACAGGAAATGGAAAAAGAGAGGAAGAGGGGAAAAAAAGTTTAATTAAAGAGATAGACACCCGGTACATAAAGATGCTCGGCCCATCACTGTACAGAGGCGTGACCTTGTTACCATGGAGCTAATCTCAACTAAATTTGGTGGTGCATTGTTTCAAATCAATATCTCATTAACAAAGTACAAAAGGACCGGTGCCTGTCTAGCAGGGGCTCCCTGTTAAAAGACAGCTCTCGGCTACGTATAGCCAGAAAGGTCATCTTCGTCAAATCTCGACCCGCCTCGCGCCAAGCCTGTGATTGTCAGATTAAATTACTGCTTGGGTTTAATTGATGAAGGCGAGGTGAGCGAGCAGCCACTTGCGTGAGGGTTTGGAGGAAAGGCCTGCTGTGAAGGGCCTGGCTTCGGGTCCTCGCAGCAGATTGGATGTGTTTAAGGTTGACCTGACAGGAAGATTGGGAGCAGGCATCTGAGAGAAGGCCTTGTCCCTTGGAACAAGTGCAAATGCACAGCTTCAGAAAGATGTGCACTCAGACAACGACAGGTCCACACATGAACATAACACTCTACACATATGCATGAACTTCTCCAGCATAACCACCCACGTACAGTCTGAGCTATACAATGGTGCCAGGTTCTCCTTTTGTACATACAGTTCCCATAAATCAATATTTCCCGACATACTCACAAACTCAATAAGTACATCTACGGACATATACGCATGGGTTAAATAGGTGAGCACCCCTGGACCTGAGCTATTGACCCTTGCTTTGGCTGTGTCATAAGTTCATACGTTTAATTAAGCCCAGTCCAGTCAGCATGCATGTCCTTGCAATAAGGTCACAAACAAGGTCTCGGAGGCCAAAGTTCACCCGTGCTTGGGGCTTTAAGAAGTGTCTTAGAGAGATGTGAACAAAGACAGCTTCAAGGTGATGCAATAGCCAGTTGGAATACATATCGCCTCCTCCTGACAGCTCAACCCAGACTGGGTCTTATCTCAAAGACGTGCAGGTTAGTCATGTACGAGACAGGCATAGGGGAACAGAACATCTCCAAAACACGGATTCCGATGCTCCCGCGAGGAATATATGAGTAGGAAAAACAAGGGATAAATAATGGATGGCGGTCCTGAGGAGACAGAGGCGGCTGTTGGGTACACGCTGTGTGAACATTATCCACTACCCCAGCCTGCGTGTCACCTTGGACTGATGCTGACTCCAAATCAACACTCACCACTGACTTCCTCATGCAGTGGGATTGTTGAGGGAGATTTAGAGGCCATATAAAAGGCAGGGGTCCAACTGCACCAAAATGCTTCTATTGGTGCAGTATTATTTACTCATTCACTTATTTAAGCAGTCCACTTTTCAGCATGACATTGTGGACAAATCAGTGGCCCAGGTACATTTCAGCACATTTCATGTTTGGTTATTAGTTTTTTATTCACAGTTGTAGCTACTTACCCTGTGGGCCAGCTGATGGTACATAATTTTCAGCAAAAGGTTAAAAAAACCTTTTTTGTTTTTAAAGTTTTTTTATGCCAGCAATAATAATTGTACTGCAAAACTATGCAATATACAGTATATTAGCAACAAGGGCATATCACACTAAATATATTCAGCATAACACAAGTATGGACCAATATTGAAATTCATTTCAGACATACAGTATACACCGGGCTAAATCTTTGGGGTTCCAGGACTTAAAATTTTAAAACGTTCTTTTTATCAAGATCTTCCAGAGGCATGACAATTTTAAATGGCTATTTCTTAACTGTAACACACACTTCCCGAATATTTTCTACTCCAAAACCTTAGTCTTGACATAAAACAGGACAGGAGTTGTAAAATGATGCAAATAAGTGGTCTAATACAGACCATTGACCTTATACAAGAGAAGTAAAACATTGTCTAGATGATGTACAAAAGAGAAACAGAGTGAAGCCATGTACTCAAAGCGTTCAATAAACTCATGCCACCTCTGCAAGGATCTGACACTTAAAGTTCTGCAGGCACTTAAGAAATGAATAAACGAAGCGACAGAGAGAGAGCGGAGAAAAAAAAGAAGAACACTGCTCAGCACAAGCTGCTGCTTCTCAATGCCCTCTCTCTCTTTCTCCGTCTCCCTGTCTCTGTCTCGGAACAAAAAAGCAACAATAAGAAATCCAAAGGGAAAAAATAGTGAGAGAAAAAAAATATTCTAGTCATTTAGAAAAACGGCTCTTTTCCCTCAGGGGCTCAGGCCCTAAGCCTGTCCCGGTTAGGCCTGAATGAAATCTTTGGAAGCTTCTTAAGCCTTCAATGTGGGTTTTGTTCCTGCTATTCCTTCGCTTGGCTGACAGAAAATAGGTAACTGGATTAGGCCTCAAATTCAGAGTAAAGTGAACTCCCAAAAAAACCTTGTGTATGCTGGCCCCACCTCTCCCTCTCCCCGTCTCCCTCGTCCACTCGGCCTCTCCAGAGACACTAGATGTGGGCCGTTGGGGCTGTGATCTTTTAAGAGTGCTAGGAGATTATGCAGGCTTGGGGGCTTCGACACTATGAACCCCGGGGGGGAGCAAAAAGTAAGAGTGCTAAAGGCAGTTAAGGGCTCCTTAACGAGGGTAAGGAAGCGTATTAATCAACTCAACTGTGGGTAGGAACAGGCTCCCCGGGCTGAGAAGAGCGACGTGCAGGTGGTCTGCAGCTCAGCAGGAAGTCAAGGAGGGGAGGAGAGGAGCCTGAGCCTGGTACAATACCGCTAGAAAAGATTAAAAAGTTCCAGAGAATGAGAGTGGGCCTGACCCGCCCACTACTCTAGGGCCTGAGAGAATGGGTGGAGAAGAGAGAAAAACACACATGTGGACTCACAAATACAAACACGCCTTGAAACTGGGAGCCAAAGAAATATGAGCGCAGTGTTTATGGACACACGCAAAAAGACATGCTTTCCTCCCACCTGAAAACGTGTCCGGTATGCTTCAGGACGCTAAGAAGTACAAGTGTCAGGGCCGGTTTAAGGAATGAATGGAGGTGAGGCAGAAGACTGACATTATCTTACTACATGCTATTGGATGTTGCCAATATGTCATTCTTTTATCAGGACAGCTCATTTCTGTATCATGAATGAACCTGTTGCATTAGGTCTAATCACTACAGAGTTCATTTAAAACTGTCCAAAGACAGCGGGACAGTGTATAAGCAGTCGAAATATGAATAAGGGGTGTAATGTAATGATTCTATCTGTATCCATTTCGGGATCCGAACACTCATATCTGTACTTGTATTCAGATTTAAACCACTCTTCTCCCAGAAACACTGGAAAGTTCAGGATTGGTTGCAACTAGAGACATGTGACTTTTTTTTTTTTTTTTAATTCCTCTCATGCAGTTATTATTTTGGTTTGTACTTGCCTGCAATATTTTCTAAAGATTTTTATTTAGTTGTATTTCCAAAAGTATAAACAAACTAGAAGCCTAATTTAAACCAATGTGACCCTGACCAGGCAGTTACTAAGGATGAATGAATAAACCTTTTGAATACATCATTCAGTGACTCACATTCATGTCCCACGAGCTTCAAATCTGAGCACTCGCCTACAGGAAATGAAAAATCTCACACTCGTTTAATTTTGTTTTGTTTTGTTCCTGGTCTCTTGTTGCACACCTCCAGTCTCAACCACATTCCATGTGAACATTTCTGGGGGTGTGTGTGTGTGGGGTGTGTGTGGGGGGGGAATAGTGTACCTCCTGTTCGTATCTATATTTGTATCCATTTAGAACATATCTGTTCATTCTAAATAAAGTATTCGTATCCATGTAAATCCCGAGTGTGCAGATTTTGGTTATGCGTGTTGGTGTAATGACTAATCATTACCATACAAACACTTTGCTCTGCAGCTATAGGATGCGCAATCGAAACACTGGTGTAGATGATTTTAAACATAATATACAGTGCATAAGAAATGGGAAATGGTGGAGTTCATGCTCGGGACCAGTGGGGTCGCATTTAGACGGGTGTGATTTGTGTGCCTCATGGAGTTGCTGTGGACTGAAACAGTTAACACGAAAGGGCATTTCTTCTGTGAGACGAAGTGCTGGATGAAAAAAAGACAGCAAAAAAACTTTTGATTGCTTTTAAGAATTGTCTTTAAGAGTGAGCACTGAGTCTTAATCGAAAGCTGTTCACTGAGTCCAAAATATAAACTCAATGCAAATAACAAACAAATGTACATGATGAGCAGAGAACACAATTAACACATTTTCAAACATGTAAAAGCCACTTAGACAATAAAGCCATGTGAAAAACAGCCTGTCGCAGTAGTGATGCATGACTGCTTGCAGAATTTTTCCAGCAGCAACGTTTTTCAACATTATATAGATTAAACTTGGCACTACTTACTTTATTTTAAGGCTTCCTATAGAAATTCTGCTTAGGCGAATGTATCTAAACTTACTATACTAACACACACACACACACACACACACAGAGTGTCACTCGCTGTCCTTGTACTAGTTCCTTTGCTGCTGTCTGGGCATGTATAATGTAAGTGCATGGAAAGGGAAGCTGGACTTGCCTAATGTGAGAGAGTAGAATTGGGAAAACCTCGGCTAGTGCTGCTCTAACGATCTCACGCTGCTAGCATTACAAAGTGCAAAAGGTTCTGGGGACAAGACGGAGCGAGGTGAGGAGAGAGTGAGCGAGCGAGACCTCATTATATGAATCCTCAACTATTCCAGTTGAAATATTTATTAAGACATTATTATGGGTTCTTTCCATCGCCTCTGAGAGTCTAAGTCCTCGTTCCTACTCTCTCTCACACATCCGTGTGCCTGCACCGACACGAGGACACCAGAAAGAGGTCCTCTTCGTATCGATGGCGTGTTTTCCCTCGTCCATGCAGCTCTCCACACGTAGTGCGGTGATGAAACGGTTACGTCAAAGTGAGAATGGCTGAAGTGCGAGGATTTGCACTCGCTGATGGCTACTTCACAGAATTCCTTCTCTCGTTCTTTTCTGTGTGTGTAAGTGAAAAAAAAAGCCGACTGTTGTAAAGAGAATTCATTAAAATAAGTGAAGGGTGTCAAAGTTTCTTTGGCACGATAGGGAGGCCGTCATGAAAGCACTTGTTTGTGGAGCGTGAGAAAGCGGGCTGTACGGATTCCGATGTGATGTTAATAATGTGGATAATCATGCTTCTCAGAACAGTGCGTGTGAAGGTACCATTGGATGCGGTACAGGAAGTGTGTTGACAGCTCACACGGCGCTCGTGTATCATGCCGGTAACTGACAGTATAAGGCGTGTGATGTGGTTCACGTACACACATGGAAACGTGTAGCGCGGACATCAGTGAAACAAAGCGTTAGCGATCTGCCAACAGATCGGCAGAGCGGTTTAGAGCGGTTTATCTCTTTGATTGGGCAGGTGTTATCCGTGAAAAAAAAAAAAAGTGCCCAGGGTGTGTGTACTGTATGTACGTGTATAGGATTAAGCGTTGTATCCGCAGAAAACGATAAGAGATGTGATGGGCTGCTGTTGGGGAATTATGGATTTTAATGATAGTGAATCTCATGGTCAACAGCTACAGGGGACGTGGCTCTGTCTGATCAACCTACTCAGCTCTGTGTGTGTGTGTGTGCGTGTGTGTGTGTGTGGGGCTAGTAAAGAGGCATGTTACGCCACCATACTATTCCATTTCATTTGCTGCTTCGCAAACATAATATCAGTTCCATCAGGATATCAATCTTGCAAAACACAAGGTAACTTTTTCAGCAGTTTGTGCTACAGTAGTTCTTCTGTGGGATTGGACCATATG
>JAOTRR010000030.1:13308040-13330542 GCA_028570945.1 Gogo arcuatus
AGGAACGTTAGGAAATTACACAGACCATTATGAAGCAAAGTGTTGCAACCTTACACAGTCTCAAAACTGATACGGTCGCTATTATTAATTACTCTGACTTTTGTACAATTACCAAGCAATTCTTGGCATAAACAAAAAAACAAACAAATAAATAAAATCAGCCATCAAAACAAGCAAAAACATAAGCAAACAAACAAAGAGTTAAAATAAGCAAATTAATTAATTAATAATAATAATAATAATAATAAATCAGAACTGATCAAATAAATAGTCTTTGAAAATATCCTTTGAATTTTTCAATCATCAGCGAGTTCCACCTAGACAACTAACAATGCGTTCACCCAGAAGATGTGGAGTCTCACTAATTGACAATGCTTTTACAATATATCTGAAATGATTTACGACCAGACATAAATCACAAATGGTCAAATCTTTTTAGCAATGAATTTGACTTGATCACACTCTAGCAGTCCAGCTGGAAACCCGTAAAGTGAGTTTGCAACTAAATTCGTTGCGCGCTATTTTGCTCTCTTGATACAACCTGCGTGGCTTTACTTTTGCTCACCATAACGTAGTCTAACTGGTGTGAAGGAATGCTCAAACCTGCAGGTCAGCACTTGGATATAAAAAGAGATTTATCACTGAAGCAGACATTTAGGTGCTGATTAAAAAGGTCAAAGATACTCGAGAGGGACTTGTAGTCCCAAACTTCATATTCCCTTGTAATCTACCGCTGGCTGAGTAAGAATAATGAGTGTCCTATGGGGTATTAATCTTAGTGACCACCGCTCACTGTGGCCACCCCCTGGGGTCAAAGGTTAAAGTGGAATCCCTTGACCCCTGCTCTGTTATTGCAACCCAAGAGAAGCGGAGCTGAAAGAAAAGCTGGTGGTCTCCAAGGTGTTTTTCTCATCACCGTGTTTCCATAGGAATAGTTTAACACGGAATTTTTATTTGTGAGAATTTAACTGTTTTCAGTGGAATGAAACATGAGCTTTCCTGGAAAGGGGGCAGATGAGTGTAAAATAACTCCTAAATGTTTGATTCTTTGACAGGTGGTAAATTGTAACGTGTTGTAAGGCCAGAACAGCGTCAATCAATTATCACAAGTCCATGTGTGTGGAACTGTAGTGAAACGAGGAACACTGTTCATCATCAAAAACATCTTCCCAATTGGTGTTTGTTTTTTTTTTCACAATAATCCAACATCTCTCATAGGTATTCACCGGAGTATGAATTTGGTGTAAAGGTCATTCCATCATTTTTAGACTCATGAAACCATTCAGTGAGCCTTCATGCACTGTGGATGGGGGCGGAGTCATCCTGGAAGAGACCGCTCCCATTAGGAGAGAAATGTTTCATCAGAGGATGAAGGTAATCAGTAAGAAGAACTTCGTATTGATATGCAGTGACTCTTCTGTCTAAGGAGACAAGTGGGCTCAAAACATGCTAGCATATCAGAGCCGATGGTTTTTCCTTTAATTTGTCACCGGTCTGTAGTAATATATTAACATCCAGGCCTCCTAATGAAGGAGGGATCCAGTGTCTGTATATACTCTGCATGAAAGGAACCACATTTGTGAAGTCTGGTATGAAAGTGTGTAGTTTTATGAAGTACCTTCAGACACTGTTGTTTTTGAACCAGTGTGCACCAAATTCCTACAAGTTTCCTACATGTCTACGTATGCATGCAGAAAAGTTTACCATTACAGCCACTTCCTTAAACCACAAAAAAAAGAAAGAGAAAAAAGAGACATGGAGAAAAATCCCAGTGCAAATCCCAGACATGACCAGAAAAAGTTGTATTTTTTTTTTTTTTTTGAAGACCACCTGTTGTCTATTATTTTTACATACTGCTTACTCATAAATCATAACACTGGGTAATTAATCAAGCTGTCAAAACAGAGACTGAAGGTCACATGCTGAGGTCAAAAGGTGTCACTGGGCCAATGGAGGTCAGGGTCACACCGCATTCCTCATTATCAAGTTGGGATGAGAGAGGGCCCATGCAAACAAAAGCGAAAGCAGATGGAGAAGGATGGAGGGTGAGAAGAGAAGAATAGAGACAAAGAGGAGAGAGAAAAAAAATGACAAAGAAAAGTGAAAGAAGCTGTCAGCTGCCTGCAAATGAAGATGGGGAGCTGATTCGGAGAGGGGAGGCAGCGGAGAGAGAGAGAGAGAGAGAGAGAGAGAGAGAGAGAGGGGAAAAAAGACAGAGACAAAAGAAGAGCAGGCATAAAAAAGAACAAGGGACGAAAAAAGATAACTACAAGATGTTTCTGCCATATAGACACAAAATTGGTTGGAGAGAGTAGGCCTGGCAGTGGTCTGTGAACCCCCCACTACCCCCCTCTTTCTAACACACACATGCTCACACACTCGTCAGAGATGTGAGGAATCAGCGGTGGCAGATATGATTGTTATCTGCTTGTCTCCTCTCTTCTAAAAGAAACGATGAAGCACAGAGATACCTTTCACTCCAGGCTGCATATCGCCTGTTTAAACACGGACAACGTGTTCAGAAACACAGAGGTCGGTCACGTTCAATACACAAACCCCATCAGATCACTTCTCTCTCCTCACTCATAGGCCAGGCTTGCTGCTGCTTTAAAAAAACACACACACACACACACACACACACACACACACACACGATCTCCACAAAGCTGACAAAGTGGTTGTGTACTGATCATTTTTGAGGCTGGTCCAGTTTGGATGAGGAAAAAAAAAGAAAAAAACACAGCGATGGAATAAAATTCGTGGTGCATAAACTATTAAATTAGATTACTATGCACATTTTTTTTCATTTCAGCAGCCATATACAGGGCGTTATTGGGGTGGGGAATTACCTGCACAGTACTTAACACTGGTTGACAAGCAACTTTGAGTGTCCGCCTGTCAAAAACTCAAGACCTCCACAACACGGCGCATAAATTACCCTAGCGTCAGAACCTCCAATAAAAGTGTGACGATGAGCCAGAAAACCGAATTCAGGAACAGGAGGAAGTATAAAAAGCAGCAAAATAATTTTAAAAAGTGCATATGCGGCGCAACTCCTAATATCCCTCTCTGCGGCGTGAAATGTGAATTCTCAGTCGGTTCTCTATCAAAACATCATTCCTGAACGAGGCGCGGACCACTGCACAAAATTAGCTGTCACCCTTTCCTCAAAATCTTTGTTAATCTCGTTTCCAGTGTTTGCGGATTTATCAGCACATGCATCAATGTCAGCTCCTTGGTTACTGAGGCGCACTACTTCACAGAAGATATAATTAAAAATGTTTGGCCGCCGAGAACAGGCATACAAGGTGGGGTAAGAGGGGTTGGGGTGGGGGGAGGACTGTGAAGCGACATCGTCTTGTTGTTCACCTCGTCTTCGTTTCGCCGCGTCGCAAGACTCAGACGGACCTGGAGTGTGTAACGACAAACAGGATGGGTTTTGCGAGCCGTGACACTGCGGGTCAAGAAGGTGTAAGCGGTAATGACAAATGTTTCGCAGACTAGAAACGCCAAACAGACTCGACTTATTTAATGGGCAATAAACTCTCGCCTATACACGACAACCGCTTCTGGACACTTAGACATACTTATTTAAGTCTTCATAAACATCTACACAATATAGAATGACTAAGGGGGGGAAAGAGCAAATACAAGCTACAAGCTCAGATCCCAAAACACGAAAAAGCAGTCACAACAAATCAACCTGAGCCATAACAGACCAACAAGAAACACACACACGTCTTGTGGAGAGCTTCAAACTGTGCTACAATTTCCCTACGCCTGGGGTTCTCAAACTAAAGCTTTTAAAGGGAAATTCCACGAACCCCCTCAGTACAGGTTTCTATTTAACACAATTCATCTATTCAAATATTAGGCTCGCTATTTAAATTTGTACAATAATATTCAGGCTATTTATTGGAGCCTTAGAGCTTTTTATTCCTGAATTTTCCATTCAGAACACATTATTTACAGCTCTCCTTATTTTTGAGTTAGTGGGATTTCGATTAAACCCATTCGATTCACGTGGCCAGTCAAGTCGGCTGCTAACTATAAGAACTTGAGAATAAATAACTTCTCATTTCTACCACTGTAGAAACACGGACATGCTTCCCGGACACCACTTTGAGGACCCCTGCCATAAGCTACTCTAATTGCTCTGCAAGCACAGCAGTGTGTCGCTTCTTTATTAACCAAGAATTCAGCATTTGTTTGGTCTCCAATGTCTACCCATCTCTCCTTTCTCTCCTGCGCCTGTCAACGAGACGCAAACATTAACAATTCAAAAGCTGGCCGTTTCCGAAACTACTTCTGGGATTAAGAGGCTGAAATGTCCAGGAGGATGGAGCAGAGGTGGCCAGATGACACCCTGCCACACAGTTGTCATGCTCATGAGAAAGTAAAATTGGATGCATGCAACAAAAAACAAAACAAAAAAACAAAACAAAACCCGCACATCACCCAGCTGTAGGGAGGAGAAAAAAAAGCTACAAGAAGACTGCGTGTGTGTGTGTGTGCCTTTAAGACATTCTATGAGGATAAATATTAGAGCTTATATTGTGTTTGATGTATGTGGGAGTCCATCTTGTAGCACTGTCCTCTAACAGCCCCGTTATTATGACCTGGCCTGAGCACTCATGTCAAACACAGCGAGTGTGCACTGCCATTATAAACTGCAGTATGGAGTTACGCTGCATTAGCAACACACGCTAGCAACAGCCTTTCATCCATGCGCTCGACTTGTCTTATGCCAAATTTGACGCCTCTTTCTCTGTAGAGCTAATAATCAATGCCACTTTAGGTCAGCTCTCCACTGAGCTTCTGACCAAACACCACTCGTGTCTCTCTCTCTCATGGGTCTGCAAAGGCTTGTTAAAAGTTCACAGTGGTTCAGTCGCTGACGTATTCATGTTTTTACATAAACAAGCTCATTGGAGGGCAGGGCAGGGAGTCGAGCTGAAGCGTTTGGCCTGTGCTTGGCTTCACTTTAATTAATTTGGGAAGCCAAGCAGTGGTAGACTGGGAGGCCAGGCAGAGGCCACCGTGTGAGGGCAAAGTTACCCATCCTCACCCTGCCATCGTTCTCTGATGTCCTCAGATCTCCACGCTGACAGAGGAATTAGCAGGCAGACGAGGTCCTTTAGTCTACACCTCTCTCAGTCGCTCTGTCAGTCTACCGCCGATGAAGAAGGACAGAGCCTTAAGTGTATGTTGCTGGCGCGGTGGGTCACTTATTCTCTTCTTCATTAGTGAGAAAATGGACTCTCGCAAATGCTTGTTAAAATCCCTACCTACACTCCTTGCTTAATGCTGGCCATCCATTTGTGTCGTCTTAGCCGGCTGACAAGGCTTTACGGGAAGATTAATTGTCCTGTGTCAGGTGGCGACCAACCCATGTCCCTCTCTCATTTCCTTTCTTCTCAACCACACATGCAATAATGGAGCCCATTTTTGTTGTAACAGTGTGATTAGTGCTGGAGAAAAAAGGGAGGACAAGAGAACGGGTGAATAGAAAAGCGACAAAAAAAGCACTGCCCTTCATAACTTTATACAAGTGTAGATTTGAGCATGTGAATTAAAATCACTTGACGACATGAAATCAGGGTTATTAATTAATCAACAGTGAGAGTGAAGAACAGCGGTGTAATGAATGGGTGATTTTATAATATAAAATTGCCGTTAAAAACAACAACAAACAAAAACAAAAAAAACCCCACTTTCTTCCAGAAAAGAAAGAAAGAAAGGCAGCCTTGCAGGGAGCCGCTCGGTGTGATCCGTCATCCCAGGTCCGCCGGCTATCCCTCTTGCTTACGGGAGTGACAATGGGAAAGTGCACGTCTCACTCCCAGAGCAGGAGATAATAGCTGCCCATTACCTGGCCGTTCCCAAAGCTCAGAGCCTGCTAAAGCAGCCAGACTTGCGCCGCCTCCACTAAACACGGGAGTCGCCCATGAGAGTTTGATTGAGGACAAAATACCCTTCTTTTAATCTGCTGTTTTTTTCTCCCCCGCTCTTTTTTTTCCATTCACACCCCTATTACTCAGAGGAAACCCCGACTCGCGGGCGATCCCCGCCATTTCTACCCCTCCCTTTAAGGAAAGAAAAAGAGAGAAAGGCCCACGGTGGCTGCCGGTGAATGAGGGGGCTAGTGTCTGACTGGGCGCTGTCTCATTAAAAATGGGCAACTGTCTAATTGTCTCGCGGACCTCTGAGAGACTAGTATATTATACTCATCGCAATTAACCAAACAAAAGAGTTTAACCGCCCAAGCACTAGGGATGAGGATAAGCCTGGAGAGAGAGACCTGAGGAGAGAGGGAGAGAGACCTGAGGAGAGAGAGAGAGAGAGAGAGAGAGACTGGGGTTAAATCCTCAGACAAGAGAAGAAGGCGGGCGAAGAAATCCAAGAAATTCAGCCTCACTAGTGAAGACCTGAGTGACTTTGTTCATCCTGATTGGCCAGCTGCCTCCATGGGGTAGGAAACCGAGCGAGCTTGCTGTTGGGCGCCGCTCAGTTTGCCTGTGCTCATTTACGGCACACCTTTGTGTCAGGCCTGTGTGTTTACAGCCGGGGCCCAGGGCCCGAGTACTCACAGCTCCTATTCACGCTGCCTGTCTTTTAGCTGAGCCTGAAACACCCCTTAAGCCCACTTAACTACCATTTTCCCTCACTCTCCCAGCTCTCCTTTTGTGCTCTCCTCCATTACATCAAACGCAGGAACAAAGGCTGCAGAACAGAAACCGTGGCTGTAGAATAGACCCATCACAAATATTAATTTGAAAAGGTGTTGAAGTGCGAATCTACTTTTATGCACAAGGACAACTTGGGATCTCTCTCTCTCCTTCCCCCCCCCAGCTCGCTCTCGTTCTCTCTCGTTCTCTCTCGTTCTCTCTCTCTCTCTTCTTCAGCAGGGGGATTTCTTTATGGGCTGCAATGAGCTTGGTTTTCAGCTGCAAAAGGGGAGGCAAAAGGGGCTGGGAGTGCAATTATCCATAAGCAAAGGATTGAGATTCAGCCAGGCTAAAGACTCCACACTAGCCATTATGAGGGACTGAGATGTGAGGCTGCATTCAACTCAGCATGTCTATTAAGACACAGTGGACACACACAAGTACACTCTCACACTCTCCCTTTTTCACACACACACACACACACACACACACACACACACACACACACACACGCTGTCACGCAGCTATAATTCAGACATATATACACAAAATAGAGCTGGGAGATTGTGAATTTTATAGATACTACAATTTTGTTTTCTTTCTGAAAATGAGAATTTTTAATAGCTTTGTTGTAACAAATAATGTAAACATACGTGAAGAGAAGGCGGAGTTAACTGAAGGCTTAAATAAATCAGGTTTTTTAAATTCAGGAGAAATTTCACTGAACTTCCTGCTGCATATGTTTTGTAAGCTTTCTAATCTATATGATGCTTAATTTAGTGTATGTGCTTATGTGAAAAAAATAAAACAGCAAGTTCCCCTAATTATCATTGCATACAAAATACACTCAAGTGCCATGAAGAAGAAGAAGAAAAAAAAAAAAACATCCATTTTGAGAAATTACACATTTATTTCAAATGCATATCATATGAATATAAAAAGAGGAGAAAATATTCTTTTCACCATAATCAGAAATTATTTTTTAAAAAAAGATAACACATGCATTTCACAAACTGAAAAAAATAAAACAAAACACACACACACTGCCTTAAATAATCGTCCTCCACTCGCACATTCTTGCGTCTGATGCACTTCAGGTGTTTGATGTGTGAAAGGCTAAGCCTCAGCGCAGGAGGAAAAGCAGAGCGTGGCTCGCTTTCATGAGGCGAGGGCGCTGCCGCTTTTTTTGCAGGGTCATCCTGTCAGTGTCTGGTTAGCCAATCATCATTCGAAGGATTTCTCTTGAAGGACACACACACACACACACACACACACACCGCACCCAGTGTAATTGCCTGCACTCATTCTGCTAACACTGTCTACTTCCTGTCTATACTACGGTCTGTTAGCAGATCACAAATTAACCTGAACAACGACAGAATCTGGAGCTTTTCAATTCTGCATCCTGATTTCAAACGCAGCAAAGGGACGATAAAGGGCATACTCGGCCGATGTAAACCAGACCCGTGCGTGCTTCTGCAGATGTGTGTGTGTGTGTGTGTGTGTGTGTGTGTGAGGGTTTTCGAGTTTTGATCATTAACAGAGCTGCCACAGCTCCGATCAAACCTTTTCCAGCATACACCTCCACAGGCTGGGGGCCCCTCTGCAGGACCCGACCTCGCAGCACAGCTTTCTGGGCCACCACAAAACAGCCAGCGGGGATCTAAATTTCATTCAGAACCCTAACCATCCATCCGGCCCTCCTGCCTCCACCTTTTTTCCTCTAGTCTCCGCACACACACACAATTACTCATAATCTGCTTACGTGGGTAGACCGCAGTGGGTTTGCTAACATTAGCGGCGAGCTCTGACAGAAGACGAGAAGAAGAAAAGAAGGCCAGTGGTCTCCAGGTGTCCAGTAATGGTCCGGAGAATTGGTTATTATTCGCCTCCGCCACACATCGAGACTTAAATATTTCACACACTATTTTTGGTCAGTATTGAGAGAGCGAGACAAGGATAGATGGGGAGGGGTGAGATGGAGATAAAGAAACTATCATTGCCTTTGGGCTCATCAAAGAGCACAGTGATGTGAAGGAGAAAAAAAAAAAGAAATGAAAGGTCGTTTTTCCTTTTTCTTAAAGCTCATTCCAGTTCTCATCTCTGTGCCTGGACTTTACGTATCTTTATTTCAGTCTCAATTCTAAATATACTTTAGAGCTATTTCCCCAAGAAAACTCTTTTCCCCCCCCAGGCTAAACCTTGTGTGTGTGTGATTTATTTATTTTTATTTTTTTAGAGAGCCGTATTGCCAATAGGGTGGTGCTCATGCGCCGGCCATTTTACACGAGTGTTTAAAAGCGCTCTCGTCCGTGTGCAGTACAGTCAGGCAATAAAAGGCCTTGTCTACTGTAAACCAATACTAAGGATGTTTTAACGATGTTTAAACGAACTTAACAGACATAGTGAAGGGGAGATGACGACCCAATAACGTGAGCTGTGTTTTCTTTCTGATGTTTAATGGGGACTCATTTTTCTTATACAGCCCTGTTTAGTTTAGTGGATGGCAAGGGCCTAACAAAATGACACTGGACGCCTTTGCATGTTAATTCTCTTTGGGAAATGTTAAGAGAGAATTTAAAACATCTCTGCTTTGCTTTCTTTCTTTCTTTCTCCGCCTTCTCGCAATGAGAGTTCCCTGTATGGTCAAAGTGGTAGCACAGGGAGGAAGTGATGAAGGCTAATGCAACAGCTTAGCAGACAGAGATGAGCCACAAGAGACGGAGAGAGAGAGAGAGAGAGCGAGAGAGAGGATAAAGCGGAGGACAGCATTCTTTCCATTTACTCCTCCATTCGAAGCAGCTACGTCATTTTCTTTCCATAGGGGTTGACGTGAATGCTCTCTAAAGCTCCTGGAACCTGCCTTGATCTGGGCAAACAGGAACGAGCCCCCGGTTACTTATGCATTCATTTATCTTTTCATCACGCACAGCTTAGCAGCTCTTTAGTGCTTTTACGCCCTCTGTTCCTTCCCTGTCTCCTTCAAGGGGCATCTACATAGGGTGCACGCCTAACAAGGGCTAATGGTATCGCATTTTACCACCCCGTCCAGAGAGGAGGGGGAGAAAGAAAAAAGGATGGAGAAAGTGGGAAAATGGGAGGGGACAAAGCAAGAAAGCAAGCAAGCAAGCAAGAAAGAAAGCGAAAGAAGAAAGAGTGTGCATGGAGGCAAATGACCACAAACGTGGCCGGGCCCGAGTCCTAATGAATAAAAATGAAGATCTTGTCAAATGATGAAGTGACAGGTTAATTTGTAGTGCTGCGATTCTGTGTGAACAAGCAGAGGAAGTGAGGGAGTGTGAGATTGTCAGAAAAGAGAGAAGGCTAAAGAGAGAGGGAGGGGTAGACAAGGAGAGAGGGAGGGAGAGAGAGAGAGAGAGAGAGAGAGAGAGAGAGAGTCAAGAGAGATTGCTTCCGCTTCCTAAGAAAAGGCTGCCACCTATCTGTGCATGCAAACACAACCACAACCAGGGCTTTCTCCAATGCAGTCTAAAGGGTTCCACAAAAAAGAAGGGGAAAAAAAAAATAAAAGAAGAGACACCCCTGAAAACCAAAATGAAGAAGAGATGATGAAAGCAGAGGTATGATTAGGTGCAGACATTTCAGTTTTGCCTGGAAACAAGATTCAAAAAAGCCGTGTTATCAAATGTATATGCGCTGCCTGGAGCGGGTGTTTGCTCCTCTGCCAGATCTTTGTGCTCTCACACACACACACACACACACACACACACACACACACAACATTAAGATCCACAAGCTCACTCTGATAGCAGAGCACACCTTCAGGGCAGGCAAACGCTGCACCTTTGATCACTGCGACGGCCAAATGGGTGTTATTTGTCTTCTTTTGTCTCTTCAGTGTCTGTGTATTAATGCACCTCTGATCATCATCCTGACCAGCTGTAACATTTACTCATGTGAGTTCACACACACACACACATGCTGTATACACTCACTGAACACGATAACTATCAATGTTTTTCAGACAATTAGAGAAAGACACACTAGCAGTGTTTACATCCAGTTGAAAAATCCATTAATAACCTCCCTGATGTATATCAACTAAACCGGAACAGATAAAACCAACCGAGGACGATCTGGCTAAAAACGCAACTCCATAAGACGTGAAATAGAAGAACAATCGGCGTGATTAATTCAACAAACAAAACCTTTTGTGCACATCCTACACACGGTGTACTCTGACCAGCGCTGCAGCTGTGACTCGGAACGTAGCTGTAGCTTTTCTAGGGGTTCGTTCTATTGTGAAATACATTTCCTGCTTAGTGCATATTTATTTCATGAGCATTATTTAAATGTGTACAATAATATTTTGTCTATTTATTAGAGCCATTTTTATTCCTAAACATTACACACAGTGGGGGGGAGTTAACTATAAAAACTCAGCAATAAATATTAATGAATAAAATAAAACGAAATAAAATCACAGACCTCCGGGCGATACTTCATGGACCTCGTTTTGAAAACCACTTTTTTGTTCAATAAGGATGTCTGGAGCATGTTTAACATTAGTTAAAATTAATGGTTAAAATTAGCATTAGCTACAGTATGCATTACACACTGACAGGACTCTCATGCGTGTTGTGATGGCTGATATTAAATGTTGCTCCTTGAATACACACATTCACAAAGTAAATGGAGGTTAATGAGTAAAGACAGGATGATGTATACAGGTCCAGATTATGAAAATCGCTGCGTGTAAATACAGTACATCCTCGGAGAAGTGTCCTCTCTACCACTGGACTGATGTGGTATAACATTTTCTACTGACTACACAGCTACACCTCTAATCCAAGCATGTCCTGCCCTGTAGTATATTTGCTAAATAGTCTTTAAAGCAAATAAGACAGGCTTTAACTGTAATCCAAGACCAATTAAATACTTTTTTATGTAATCCATAAAAGCACAAAGCTCTTAATCCATTAATACACACGTTGCACAAAACACTTTGAACGACTGCAGAAAATCCTCGGTCACTCTTAGTGCATTTGATTATAATTCTAACTACAAAAACAGTTTACACGGTAACGCAGAGAGCAAAAAAAAAAAAAATCTCTCTGGTCCCACGTTTAGCAGTACGACTGGGCGATGATTTCAATTTTCCTTCATTAACGTTATTTAAAGCCTAATCATTGGTATTAAGTCATTGATCAATGTCACTAACAGAGATCATAATAAAGGCGCTAGGATACAGTGGCTTTTATTTTCGAAAACATGGATTAAGGCGCATCTTCTTAACCCTTTACAGCCCAGACGTGCCTCACTTTTGTAATTTCACAGCTTTACTACTTGAATAATTCATAGTAGTTGCTGAATAATAAGCGCTAAACTATGTAACTGAATTACAAGTTCATTTTTTTTCCAAGGGTTAAAGCTGCTGATGAAAACCAAGAAATCATCTAATAAAGGGCCTCAAGCCTGAAAACATACAATAGCATTGTATTTTTCTCACTGAGAAATCTAGAAGAGATGAACATTAAACAGCTCTGGGTTTCTTAGCTATTGGAAAGCCAAGGCAGGATCCTGTTGCATTGCAGGTTACAGGCCACAGCAGGGGCTTTTTGATGCATTAGCTGTAAGCTGGAAGACAACATACCGAGCAGCCACTTTTTCAGCCACCAATGAGTACAGAGATACCAGAGCAAACATGTTCTAATCAGCCTGCAAGCCCTTAGTCAAACACAGCATTAACAGATGCCACTCTCACCTCTCCTACCGAGCATTACCATCTAAATCTGTACATCTGAGAGAGCATGACCTGAATACACACACACACACACACACACACACACACACACACACACACACACGTCTGATTGAGGGAATAGAGAGCAAACTGAGCCGAATTAAACTACACATGAGGTTAGGTTACGCCAGTTAGCTGCTGTTAACCTTAAAGAAATTGTACATAACCAAAAAACAGAAGACATTACTGAAAACGATTTAATTTAATGTTTTTATTGTGGCTTGAGAGTGGCCACACGCCACGTGTTTTGTTAGCCTTCACGCTCACAAACCAAAAAAAGACCTGGCTAGGAGCTTGAAAATATGACTATATTAGAGCTAGGGAAATGGTTTTTGTTTAAAAAAAAAATGGTGAATTATTCTGCTTCAGCTGCAACGTTCAACTGTTAAAACGTACTCAAGAGCTGACCTTGAAACTTTATGGGTTCACCTGCTTTCCTCTAGGCGTCTCTGACATACCTCGAGGCAAAACCTGAATGGAGGAGGAAAAAGAAACTTTCTCTTTGTTCTTCTTTGCCCTCTACTCTTCCATGCCTTTATCTGCAGAGTTCAGTGAGGAGTCAGTGGGGCACAGCTAGGTGTTACCTCAAGCAGGAGAGGAAGGAGATGTGAAAGTGCAAAAAATACCCCTTTAAAATGGCATCAAACTAATGAGAGTTGGGAGGTGTGATGAAAATACGGCCTTATCCTCGATGTTGTAACGTCTCAAAGATATACAGTGGTGCTGGATTAGAATGAACTGGATTATAAACAGTGCATTAGATCTGGCAATCCCAGGAAATTAGCTCGTCTCTTATCATAATCTTTTTTTTTTAAAGATACAAATTATTTTATAGACTACAAAATGTTATCAGGCTAGAATTTTCATTTTAGTGCATCACTGTAGTATCTAGCACCTGCCAGGCGCATGGCTCAGGACTGCAGGTCAGTTATTTCAGGTTTTCTTTTCAAACACACCGGGAGGCTGAGCAGAGAGCATCCCATATTCAGCTGAAATCTAATATTAATCTGGTAACAAATGGCACCCAAACATGATGAGTAGTAATAGTATAAAATTCACACACACACACACACACACACACACACACACACACACACACACACACAGTGCAGTCTTCTCTATGCTTTCACTTCGCTTTTTGCTTGCACAGGGATTTGGAGGCTCTTTAATTGCTGCAGCATTACAGGGGACCGTGCTTTGATCTTTAGCAGCGCTGCTCAAACAGGGTTGCATATGGTTTGGGGGTGGTCTCCAATCCCGACCTGGCCCCCTTCACAGGACACACTGGTCGACTTCCAGGGACCTGCATCGGCTCCTTAGAGCAAGCTGACAACTTCATTAGCCTCGCTCAGTAGCTGTTTCCCAGCATTCTTACCAGGCGCAAATAGTACCCCCCACACTGTATACACACACACACACACACACACACACACACACACAATCAAAAAAAAAAAAAGCAGATATGAGTCTTGTCATACAGAAAATGTAGAATTATATTAAAGAAAAGAAAAGGATTGATTCTGAGAGACGTCAGTCAATCTTTAATACACTGTTTCCAAAATATCTTTCTTTCCAGCCGTAAACTACAGCCATCATATCCATCACTCCTGCCAGTGCTGAAAACTCACTACTATCATTTAGAAAGCTGGGATACCTGAGAATTGATATTAAACCGAATTTAGCTGTGTAGGTGGTGTGTGAGAATCAATCCCAGATTGATCTTGGTGTGTGTGTGTATTTTTTATATATATATATATATTCAAAGGATTGATGAATGATGAATTTTTCATTTGATGAGTCAGGTGGAACGGGTGCACAAGGCATGGAATTCTACAGGATTTCTAATTCCATCTCACAGCCACAATGTGCTTTTTTCCCCTCTCCCCTGCACCTTCATTCCATAATCTATTTGCTTTTAGCTCCTTATGTAAGGGATGCCTGGATCTCCCTGTCTCTTCACACGCGCATACACACACACACAGCAAACTCAGTCACCTCCTTTTTCCTAATGAAGATGTTAAGCGCGTCCTGACAGTCCAACCAGTCCAAACAAAAGCTACTGTTCAGTCATCTCTACATACATTCAAGCCACAGTTTATTCAAACTCAATTTTAACATCAGGCTTGAAGAGTTTCAGAGAATAAGCAAGGACTAAAACATGGCAGGACACGCAGTAATAGGAAAATAATCAACGACGGGGTGTTGTGATCCAGCCCGACACGAAGTAGAGTTACTGTTACCACCCTGAAGACGATTAGTTCCCAATAACAGCATGCTCTCAAGTGTTTTATTCCTCTTATCCTACAATAATTTGCCAACGATTACAAATTTTTAGTTATTAACAAATTAATACATTTATAAAGAGCGAAATCCTCTGTCCTAAAGACTCACCGACAGCAGAAAACCCATGGCTTATTTAAAAAAAAACACAAAAAAAACAAAAAAACACACACACACACACACACACACACACACACACACACACACACACACCCAAGACGCCTTCCATAAATGTTAAATAAACGTCTCCTTACAAAAAGTTATTACAGAAATTATATATTAATATAAACCTGTGATTTGAATTACAGCTGGCACTACTGTCAGAGCTGCTCTTCTAGAAAATTAATCAACAGAACTCAACAATGCAGTGGTATAAATGCTTATATGTGCCTGTATGCATAATCAGCTGTATAAATTACCTAAGAGGCTGCGTTAAAGAATTATCGCGTATTCGTTTGTATCTGCATGCTGAGTGAAATAAGAAGTCAGCAAGTTATAAATCCTATTATCTATTTATAATAAACTTTGCTGAGGAATACACATTTTTAACCTCTGAATACAGATCCTCACACCCAAGTACTCACCAGCGTTTAACGCCGGATTTTCACAATTGCAAGATAATCGCGCGCTTGTGTCTAATACCTACATGAACTTTTTCATCACATGGTTTTCACTTTAATCTTTTCATTGTATTTCCAATAGAGGAATTAATGTCAAGTGCTCTATAATTATTAGATTATAAAAATGCAGGGACGATATTATCACCCCTTTGCTGTCTGACAACACAAGAAAGGCAGAGCAAATAAAGTCAAAACATACTGTAGCTTAAACACCCGCAAACAAACACGGAAACATGGCAGAAAATATAGTATAGACTCACGAAATGATTTCAGAATACTTTCCCCAACTTCACTCAGATAGATTTCCATCCAAGGATAATAACATAGCTGAGGTGGGGAAAGGAGGAAAAAAGTGTTTGTCCAGATGACTGTGGGACGACCTGCATTCTGAAAAAGCACTTATTATGACAAGAAACACAAACAGGTGGAGATGAGAGGAAACTGTAATCGATTTCAGGTGCTCAAAGTATATTTAAAAAAAGGTCACTAAAACAAACAGCGCGAGTGCTGAAGTGAGCCTGAGGACTTGGTGAGACTGTCAGCTATAGCAGAGTAAATCAACAGAAGTCTGAAGGCAGGGGGAAGCATTAGAGCGCGAGCCCCACATCTCGCTATGTCAGGTAATCCCAGGGATCCTGTACGTTGATAGACACAGAGTGGCTTTTGCAGAGACAGCATCAGTAAGTTCCTCAGTGTTTTTTAGAGAACATCTTTGTGACTGATAGGCAGA
The DNA here is from genome assembly GCA_028570945.1 of Gogo arcuatus. Taxonomy (NCBI): domain Eukaryota; kingdom Metazoa; phylum Chordata; class Actinopteri; order Siluriformes; family Anchariidae; genus Gogo; species Gogo arcuatus. Next base: position 13,324,103 of record JAOTRR010000030.1, read on the forward strand.
GTGGGCCACCCTTGTCTGCAAATGTCAAAAGTGAAAGTATGTGGAGGAAGCAGAAGACACCAGGTGATCAACTCTGGGAAAAACTGATGGATGTTGCTATTCAGCAGTAATGGAGAGATGTCGTCAACTATCACCACCAAATTGGAGAACCTAGTGAGTGGGAAAGGCGTCACTAGGTCACAAGGGTTCGTTTAGTCCTCAGTCAGGCAGGTAATATTGTGCCAGCAAGATTATTTGGTTTTTAGGAACATGAAGGTGTGAGAAAATACAACACGATGCTTGAAGCTCCCTAAAGACGTCAAAAGGGAATGTGTGGATATAGGTAGGTCACTGCTAGTAACAGTGCTAAAGCCTGCTGTGCCAGCCCAAGGGGCTTAAAAAGGGCTGAAGTTAATAATCTCCCAAGGACAGACTGTGATTCCATGTCAGATCATTCCCAAGTCTGCTTCAAGTCTATCCCCAGCTGTGTGATACATATAAACACACAGACACATGCTACATCTAGAGTGCCCTTCTAAACCACCTCTAATTTCCTCTTTGGGTCTGAGAAAGCATTTGGCAGTACCACTATGCCTATAAGCAAAGAATCTCCCAATTAAACCTGGATAATGTAAGTGCCTCACATACCACAGGGCAGCCAAAGCAAAACTTCATTTATAGGAAGGGAGATTTTTTTTCCCACTTGAGCCTGGAGCATTATGATGACCGAACGGTCTACCACTTAACTGAAACAGCCTCAAACCATAAAGCAGTAATATTTTGACACATCTGGAAATATAGGATTTTTCACAGCAAAACTTAATAGCTTTGCTTGAACTAACTGATGGTCCAATGATGCTGGTCTGTTACACCACTTAAACATGTTGAAAGTGTTTTTTAATACAAACCTGCCACTCCAAGGACACTAACAAAGACATGAACCACAACCCACGAAGCAGTTTCCACATGCTCATCTTCATATTTCAGACCCAGTTTTACAGGAGATGCATAGTCTGGTTTGGTGTTTAAAATGAGCTCAACAATAGAAAGCTACTGCACCAACATCTTCCAACATTTTCGCTGATGCTACGTCCTCTGAAAGAGAATTCAAGTTCTGTATTATGGGCAGCAAACAAGAGCAGAGCTCTATCAATGGTTTAAGGGACGGTTTGTGGAGGTCGTGATGTTGCACAACAGGGGACATCACCGGTAACAAAAAGTACAAGGTTGGCGTCCATGATTGTATGCGAGATGCCTACAACAGAAAAGACACAACAGTATACATCGTAAAGAAAAAGAAAAGCAATCTGAAAAACAGGCTTTCCAGAATTAAGCCCATCATATCAAAGTTAATAAAGAACAAGTTCTATTAAATGGAAGGAAATATTTCATTAAAAACATAATTTGCAAGTGAGTGTAAAATATCACAGTGCAAATTTCTGTTTAATTCAATATGTACCATGTGACCAACAAGTGATGGTGATAAAGTGGAAATCTATTCCACATGGTAATAAGCAGCGAAAGAGCATGACCCAGAAAGCAAAACCAGGGGCAAAGAGTGCCCATGTCACATGGTTTCAATCATTTTCTCAAGTGAATAACGTGCTGTGCCGTGTAAATCCGTCAGACTCTGCAGTCAGAAACTAATTAAGCCATTTGAAATAACATTGCAGGTACCTGTATGCAATCTAGCCTACTGCCGTTGATGAGTCTTTCAAGGCCCGAGGCCAACTTCAAAAAGCTTGCTAAAAAAGCTGCAGAATTTTAATTGAACACGAAAACCTGAAGAGACTCCTAGTACCCTTCCTCCAACAACAGCAAAAGGTTAAGCATGCCCCCAGAACATAGGCTTCTCTAGTTCATCTTCAATTCCAAAAGAGGACAAAGACCAAAAGGAAACGTTTGATAAATCGACCAAGTTCAGAAGCTGTTGCTCTGCACAAACCAAGCGAACAGTTAAAGTTTATATTCAACACTGAAAATCAGAGGGACATCCAGATGCATCACACGTAACATCAACACCTAAGTCTGCTGTACCATGTGCATTAACACACAAAGCAGGAAGCAGGATTTGTAAACCAGAGTCAGACCTTAAACAAAGCGTACAACATCTTAGAGCTAAAGTAGTGTTTATGATTATATTGGAGATGGATGCATGTTTCACTGACCGAGAAGCGGTGCTTATTTATCAATCTCCCATAGCCACAAAGCAAAGCAGTCTAGCGCTGCAGGGGCTTCTGTCAGGCTGGTGCTTCCTGCGGATGCAGAATGAGGCTATTTACAACCGAGGGCAGGAGCCCAGGGAGTCATCTCTCACTGGCCTTGTGGCATCTTCAGCTGCGAAGAGGCTCGCTTGCTCGTTGTTTTTGTTTTTGGATACAATTGTTCCCACGATAGCCTCCAGCACAGTTCCAGTTCAGTAAAAAGATTGATATTCTGCTCAGAGGTGGCCACCAGAAAAGCACAGGAATCATTCCCGTATGATTCATAACCACTTGGAAATAGTCATTAGGGGGTAAATTCTTAAAAAAAAAAAAAAAAAAAAAAAGACAACTGTTTGAAGTTTAAAACTAGCAATGCCCAACTCATAAACGAATCGTTCTTTATGATGAATTGACTCTCTTTTTAATCAGTCAGTCAAACTGGTTCATAAATCCACCCGAATTAAACTTTGTGTAGTGTCCACGCCGTGTCAGTGTTATTAGTTTAAGAGTTCTACAGGCTACTGTCCAAGCGTACATATGCACAGGCTAGAATTTTATGTGGTGCAATTTTGAGGTTTCATACTCCCCTTGGTGAAAGTGAAACTAAAGACCTTCCTCTTCAGACTGTACCTATGATAACACTAACTCTCTCTGCACTTACTTTGCACTGATCGCCTTCTGTATTACGTCTTGGCATTCAATTATTTGTTTTATTACTGATGCACTTAGGTTTGAAATTTTCGATCACCTTTAGTTCTGTCCATGCACTTAGGCTGAAACTGTCTTTTTTCTAACTACCTAAACCACTGTAGCACTTACAAGCTAGCATTTGACTCCTGTCTTTCAGACTATGAATCTTTGCAGAAGCACAAGGTGCTTTCTAGGTGCTGCACCTTCAGCTATCTGCAAGGTTGTTAAGTGACTTGGGATAAAATCACCTGCTAAATGACTAACTGAATCTGTCAAATCATACGTGTTACTCATTGAAACAGTTTGAAAGAATCGGCTCGGTAAACTGAATTGAACCTCCCGTCCCTGCTGACTTTGCATAATCAGTTCAGCTTAATGTTTAAAGTGCGTGCTCATTCATCATGAACTATAAAGCAGCTTTTTAATTAGCTGAAATAGTACAGTACTATCACTCTTGAGTGTGCTTTTAATCAAAAATTAAGAAATAAATGCATACATAGAAATAAAGCACATCAATCACCTCAACCATTTCATTATTCACCTTTATTTTGCTTTCTGAACTACCCCTGAAAGAACAGAAGTAACTTGGGGAAATCGTGCTTTCCCCAAAACACCTGCCAACCCGCAGGGCATAACAAAGCGGTGACCGTTGAGGCAGCCCTAACACCTCATGAACTATTCTCAGTGGGGACTATGCCCCATCTTCCCTGCCCTCACAACACACAAGCCAGGCTGGCAGTAGTGCATGTCCCTGAAGTGGGTCGCCCTTCGGCTGTGCGAGTGAGCTCTGCTCCCCATTCTGCCGGAAATGACTGCGTCTCTGGCACCCCTCGGCTCACGGGAGGAGGTTGAGGGCTTGACTAAGAGCGATTGGACCTTTCTAGGTCAGATCCCCCGACACTGCTCAGTTGGTAACAAACAGAAAAGACGATAAATAAACCAGTGATGCTGGGGAACTGGAGCTACCTGCTCTACACTCTCTGCTTGTCACAGCTTGCGCATGGTACCACAAGCATTTACAATTACTGTTATGCTCTGATATTTTTTTGTCATTTGTTCTCGTGTTCAACCCACACCTTCCACTCACCCCCCCCCCCCCATCCACGCCCTGTCTCCTATAGAAGAATATCAGCATGTGGACTTCAAAGACAGTAGAAAAGGATAGAGGGAGGGAAGGGGGAGAGAGCAAGAGAGGTTGGAACTGGGTCACACAAAAAGCATTTGATTCATTCTGGTCAGAGAGAGAGAGAGAGAGAGAGAGAGAGAGAGAGAGAAACATCTCTCTACAACTGTCTCTCATTCTTCATCTCTGAAAACTACTGGCACAGGAAGAAAAAGAAAAACAGACTCCTGGCACGTCGAGTGTAGTAATCAGTAAATTCAGGTTGGCTGCCAAAACCTGACACTGAGCAAATTTGCTGTTGTGAGGCAAACAAGAAAACAAACAGAGAAAGGTAGATAAAACCAATCAATAACTGTTAGTACCTGGCACAATAAACTGGACTTCTCAATTAAAACCAGCATGTGACTGCTTTATTGATGAATCAACAACTGGCAGAATCTTCAACAATAATTCAGAGCACTGCAGCATACATGTCTGCATGGCATATATGCATTTGAAGGACGAGACGCATAAACACTGCTTGTCCCTCCCCAGTGCTTTATGTGACTTTCAGGCCATTGTGTAATGACCCACTTCAGTAAAACTGCAGGCATCCAAGAGCTACTTAATTAAAGGTGCACGAATCAAAACTACAGTATCTTGTATATTATAAATGGTAGACAGGCACGCTAATGGAATGCTCTTTCAGAAAGGTAGGAGGTTCTAAACTAGTCGCAGGCTTTCCATCAGATGAGGTGGATGAAAACATGAAGTGTACACATCATAATTCAAGACTTAAACTTTAAGTCTTCTCAAACTTGATCCTTCGGAGAAATGTAGCTGCTTCACTAATCATAGCTTATCTTGAAAAGAAATAATGCCACTACCTCATTACTGATAAATGTAGTTTAACTATCAGCTTCACTAATGCTAGCAACACTTCATAGCAACCTCTCCTCAAACACATTCATTATGGAAGTGGCAGCGTTCGAAGGGTGTGTTTTCTGAACTGTCTGGTCGGCATGTGACGATTCACCCAATTCACGATTCGATTCACGGTATTGGGCCCACGGTTCGATTTTCCCAGATATTTTTGGGGGAAAAATTAAGAAAATTTTATTACCAAAAAACCTGCAACCTTTATTTTCCTATTCTTTATCAACATAAATATTTCTTTTGTTAATTTTAAATAAATAAATTTTGTTTCATTTTCTTAATAATCAACAGTAATTATTTACCCACATTTGTAAAGGTTGGAATAAAATATAATAGCCTATAAACCAAAGTATTCCCTTCATTAAAAATGAAAAACGTTGATAAATAGGTCTTTTCTTAATAAACTTATGAACATTTTTACTACCTCCATTTGCTTCTCATTTCTTAAGTTTTAGCAGCCTGTAAAAAGAGAGCTTCGATTTCTTGTTAAAGCTGTTTGCGTGTGTGCGCGCGTGCGTTTTCGCTGCATTAGAGCTGTGTTACTTCCACCTACCGTGAAGTCAGGTGTATTCCCGCTACTGTACATTATCGCATCTAAACAATGCAATTACAGCTAGGAAAAACTAACAGATTATGCAGCCTGAAAAAATCACAATTCATTTTTTTATTTCATTGATTCGAACAGTCATAAGTTTGTACCACAATTTATCATCGCACAATATATTGTCACTTCAAAGGCCTGTTCATAAGTGAGCCTTATAAATGTGTAAAAAATTATTTTACAAAGTTATATTATTGTGAAAGTAGAAACAGCTGAAATTATGCAATACCAAGTAAAGCATAGCGTAAATAGGATTTTCTGTGTGTTATATTGTGCAATGCTGCAACATCCTCGGAATGCTTTGCAAGGTCACGCACTCTAGGCAGCAGTAAACACAAGAACTTAAAAGGGCGATGCAAATTTCGGCATTCAGGCAACTAGAAGTACTGCGGCACTGAAAATCATCATCGCTGGGATGAAAGCAATAAACAAACACAAAAGAACTCCCAAAAGATAATATATATAGAGAGAGAGAGATGGGATCCAAGGGTACAAATGCAGGGCAAGGTCGGCACACTGGGATACACTGCAGGGATAAATTCTCTGTACAGCTTGTAGAACACGATTTTGCAAAACACAATACCACTGTGGTGTAAAAGAAAAAATCAGAACAAGGATCTGTAACGCATACAACAGTATGTGATTGCATTTTTTTCACCTGCCTACACACAAGGACACAGCAGTACACACACACACACACACACACACACACACACACACTAACAAGGATGTAAAATATTTATCATGCTTGTAAGTTATCACCAACATGTTGGTGGAGCAGCTCAAGAGCATCAAAGGCAAGGCCAGACCCTATCACTCCTGTTTGTCCTCCATTGCAGCAAACCTCGATAAAGAGGCCATCCTTGGTCCTTTCAGCCACACACACACACACACACACACACACACACACACACACACACACACACAC
>JAOTRR010000030.1:13393090-13403449 GCA_028570945.1 Gogo arcuatus
CAACATACCCAGAGCAGCCTGGGGAGCAGTTGGGGGTTAGGTGCCTTGCTCAAGGTCTATACCTTTTATACCTGGTCTAGTGGAAAATTCAGCTTATGACAGGTTGGCGCAGTGATCTTAAATTTATACCCAGGAAGTTACAACCAAGTGTAAGCCTTGGTGATACAACTGACTTTTAAATATTACTGCAAAGACACCTTCAGCTTTGTCCTGTCTGGATGAATGTATGTATATGCCTGTCCAAGTGTGTTTTCTTTTGCCTCGCCGGATATAGACTCTGGATTCACCACGACCCTGAGGAGGATAAAGTACTTAAGCCTAACTATTATATTTATATATATATATATAATAGTCAGGATTAAGTACTTTATCCTGCTCAGGGTCGTGGTGAATCCAGAGTCTATATCCGGCGAGGCAAAAGAAAACACACTTGGACAGGCATATACATACATTCATCCAGACAGGACAAAGCTGAAGGTGTCTTTGCAGTAATATTTAAAAGTCAGTTGTATCACCAAGGCTTACACTTGGTTGTAACTTCCTGGGTATAAATTTAAGATCACTGCGCCAACCTGTCATAAGCTGAATTTTCCACTAGACCAGGTATAAAATTTATGCCTAGCGGAAAGCAGGTGTAAATTAAAGTTCCAGACCATTTTTATGATAACCCTTTTAAATATTAGCTAGTTCATTGTAGTGGCATGTGCAGTGTTTCATGGAGAGGGTTATAAATGATCGAAGCATCCTGTTCACACTCTTCAAGTACAACATTGCTATAAACAGATGCTTTAGAAGCAGCGTTCCTGCTGGGTGACCTGATAGCGCCTTACTTTTTTTCCAAGCATGTTGCCTATAATGTCATTTCAAACCTATGTTCATTTATACAATCTGTTATTATTTTCCATATTGATTTATACATTGATGGTTATACCTCCGTGTCCTGTATACCTTCAGCGTATCATCACTGGTACTCTGGTAGCAAGAATGATCGAGTTAACTATGGACTAGCCAGTAGTGCTGTATAATCTGCAAAGGCAACTGGTTATCTGGCATCACAACACAGCTTCACTGGCGCTCACATGGATGGACTCAAATTACATCCAAAGTCATTCATTCATTTATCTTCAGTAATGGGTCAGGGTCATGGTAGATCCAGAGTCTATCCCAGGAATACTGTGTGTGACGCAGGACGGGAATACACCCCGGACAGGATACCACTCCACTGCAGGGCACTATACACACATTCACATCTAGGTGCGATTTAGGCTCACCAATCCACCTACTTGCATGTTTTTTGAGAGGTTGGAGGAAACCAGAAAACCCAGGGTAAACTCCACACCGACAGTACTCCGAGCTCTGGATCGAACTGGAGACCCTGAGGCAGCAATGCTACCCACTGCGCAGGCCTGGTGGGTTGTTCCACTGTCTCCTGACCACAACCAAGAAGACCCTGATCTTTGGTAGGTACATTCTTTACTCTCCTCCCAAGAACCTGAAGCTGATACAAGCAGCTACAGGTCATCCGAGAAAGATGTGCGTTTAGGTTGATTAAAGTCCACATGTTCTGCCATGTTTTGGATCATCTGCAGTGGTTTAATAGTCGGCAGGCTGGCCAATAGAGAACGTTCCAAACAGACCATTTCCCACCATGCTAATGGAAATTTTGGGGGGAGTCTGGAGATAATAAATCAATCCTGTTACCTCATTAAATATCAAATGCCAGCTAATTACAGCTGCATGTGTTTTCAAACACTTTGCTTAATTTATTGTCACACTCGCCCCTAATCTACAGATGCCTATCTGAGGGTGCTACTTTTTTTTTTGGTTCTTATAATAAAATTATAATGTTCTGCAACTACATCAGACAACAGAGGTATGAAATAGATAAGAAGCAAATGTGCACACCTTCATACTCACTATCCACCTTCTCAGGCTTCGCTGCTATTGTCAGGCTTTTAAAGACAAATGTCAGTCTAGAATGGATTAAGTCTGAAAGAGCAAGATGTGCCTTTTATAAAAGGGATTACTATTCTTTTCTGGTGAGTATCGGACCATTTAATAATCATATGACACCATCACTGTGCATTTGTGATGGAATATACCATTTGTTTTTCAGTTGAACATTATTCTCTCATCTAATACACTGTAGCTAATGATATTTTAAATATAATCGGTTACATAATAACGAAACACAAAGTTAATTGTCAGAGCCTTAAACAATGACCATGCTACTCTAACTATATAAAAGAAATGAGATTAACACATCCACTTAAACCGATCTTGAATTAACAAGACTTAAAGCATTGCTGACCTCTGCCATTGAGCGCATGTGTGAAAGCCCTGGGGTAGAGGCTAGTAATGAGTGAATATATGACCACGGTTTAATATCATTCCTGCGGGGGTCAGAATCCCAGCACTGTAGCCTCATAATTACTAAAACCTCACAGAGGAGGCATGGCTCAAATCAGTCTAATTGGACTGCTAAGAAAATGAGGCCACCACTTAGATGTTCTCCACCATTCATCCTTCTTTCTTTATTTCTCCCTTTAGCTTTGGCTGGTCTTTGGTCTTCAAGAAGTCACACGTGATTTAAAGTTATTGCATTTAGTACATAACAGCAGCCAACTGGGTATTAATTAGCCGTTATTAAGCTATTTCATGATTGTACTGATAACCTGGGGGTTATGGCGACTTACACTGGGGGGAATTTAAGCTAACATTCACTGGTTAGTAACGAGGCAGCCTTTGAAGTACGTAGTGGATCTCAATTAGTTTATCTGGTTAAAGAGAATATTTTAGTCTGAAACTCAGTGTCAAATTGTATTTAGCTGCAGTCAAATTCCAAACACAATTAAATACCTGCAAAATCAAATTCAGGATCTGATCTGATCACTGTTCTCTCAAATGTGACAATGTCTACGACATCTCCAAAGAAAAAATCTTTTTATTAATAAACATTTCAATCCAATTTGGATGTCACGATATCCTGATCAAATTACTATTTTATATTTTATATTTTACTTTTTCACATTTAGCTCCATTGTCTAAAAATAGTTCAACACCAGCTCGATACAAGGCCTCAAACTGTGTGAAATTCCGGGATGTGTTGACTCTGGGTTTCGCAGTGAGTGCTGATGAATGAGCCAGATGGTGTGTGCATACCTAAACAGGTAGCTGCTCCACATGCTGGGGAAATGGATGGGAAGCGAACACTGGCTTGCATCTGCTCTCCTGGATTTTCTAGCGCAACATCAATGGAGAGCTTTTCTTTCGCGTGATCCCAAACTGACAGCACACACATAGACTTGTCTATAATCTGTAATGTCATTTAGTCTCCTTTATGAAAAATGGGCCTGCATACAAATGCTGGTTCCAGACATTAGAAAGACTTCAGAAACCTTATCCTGCATCTCTTTTTTACTCTTTTTTCAAAGACACAATGGGCTTTCAAGACAGCAAAGTAATTAAATCTAATATGAAATCATTTGGAATGTTGTGTATGTATTTTTTATGAAATTCATTTGAATTTTGATTAATTATTCGTGATAACATGATAAGAACAATACATTTCACTATACTGCTTGCTAAAAGTGCAAAAATAACACAAAACGCTTTTAATTCACAATATTTTGCTGTTATAGTTACAACTAATTCATTGTCTTCTGTTGATTTGTTCTTGTAAGGACTTAAATACTAATTCAGAATTATTTTCATGTTGTTTTCAATATGTATTGCCTTTATGTATTTGATTCAATAAGAATATATTCTTTTATTTTAATATTAAATACTGATTCTGCAATGCTGAATTGGCCATCTTTTCTGATCCACTGACACGTTTTATGCCATTAAATTGTGTATAATGTTGATTGACTGAACACAGTTGAATAGGGAATACAAATTTATAAAGCACCATCAACCCTGTGATATTTTACATAACATGGCAACAAAAACTTGCAAAGTATCACCTGGTTGCTTGCCAGTACTGGGTCAATACACTGTAGAGATGACATCAAAAAAAAAAAAAAAAGGACTTGAATGTAGTCAAATGTATGTAGTATTTCCTATTATAAGATCACAATAAACCAACTATAAAATTATTAAACCGATTTCTAGACTTTTCCAAGTTTTAAATGTTCTTATTGTATTGGGAGATAATTTGGCTTCTTTCTAGAAATACAATGTTAAAATGAACTATTTCACACTTTAAATTTGTAGAAAAAAGAATAGAAATTGAAATAGGTTTAATAATTTTATATTTGGTCTATTGTAATCTTATAACAGGAAATACAGTACAATATATCAACTATCTGACAAAACACAGAGCTCTGATATCAGTATTGTATCAAATACAGAATTGGGATATCCCTATCAAACACTACTTTATATATTGTATGACAATGCAAACCTTTTTTTTTCTTTAACTCACACGCTACTGTCTCTCATTCTAGACGAATACTTCCGACCCAACAGACTTAAAACGGAAGCGTGAGCTAAGCAAAGTGAGCATATGTTCATGTTTGCATTAAATTAGATGCCTTCTATACTGTCTGTGGTTTGAGAAATCACATAAAGCCTACAGTGCGTTAACATGAGTCTCTTGTATGCGTCCTGTTCCCCCTCAGGAAAGCATTACAGTGGCAGTACCGAGCTCTCCAAATGTCACAGCAATACTAATCTGGATATGCTGCATGAATGTGCGCCGCAAACTTCCTGCATTGTAGCTGATAATAAAAAAGCAGAGGAATGGCCACGGGGCCCGATTTAAAACGCGGCCCTATGTTTTTGTGTTAAGGTCTTTGATTTCACCCATTTTCAGCTCTAATTTGATTTGCTTCAGTCTGAATAGGGGATATGAGGAAGCCACCTGAGGCATGGGATTAGCCAGACACAACACTATTGTTTTCTCTCATCTGCCCTTATTCAGCCCTAATGCTGTGCGTTATGAAGCATGAGGTTATATGTACAGATATATGATATGTCTGTCATATCTTGGTAACAGGGCATGTGTGATTGGAGGGTATGATCTGTTGATAGAAGTCTGGAAGAAGAAGGAAATATTTGTAATACAAGCTGTACCTTTTTTTTCTAAGGGAAAGGCAGTCTCTCTCTCTCTCTCTCTCTCTCTCTGTGTCTGTCTGATCAATGCTGGTAGCAGGGTGATTTGTCAGGCAGTCTGCGTTGATTAATATGTTGCCGGAGCCTGTATACTGGAGCTTGGCGCTGTCAGCTAGGCAGGGAAGTACCGTGGCTGCTCGGGTTGAGGGGCCGCCACCCAGGTGGCTACATTGGGGCTAAATGAGGTGTGAAGGGTTTTACACACACACACACACACACACACACACACACACACACACACATTTTCACACAGTCCCCCATGATTTGTCGCAGGCTATCAACACGTAATAAGTTATAGCCTCTCTGTCCTGTCGGTAGGCCTGTCCTCAGATTTTCAGAACTTCATGAGGGTGAAAAAACATGGGTGGTAAATGCAGACTGTGACACTAAAGGTCTTTGTTGCGATCTTGGGTTGAGGACTAAACTGGAAATTACACGCACATGCTATGGATACATGTGTGCGCTCAGCTGGATGTGAAGAATGAGGAGGCTTTGGAGATGCCGGGGCCTTGTTAAGCAGTACGCGACTAATTACTACACTCATATCCATCTCTGTCCCAGCTCTTCCAATTACGGAAAATCACTGAATGTATCTATAGGCACCATCCCAGAGTCCACCTGCAACATGTACTGCCCATACAATTAGCATGCTTTGCTCAATAACCAAGATTATTTTTTTTCATCCCTAATTGCTGTTATTTGTGATCAATTAAATCAAAGCAACCTGGTGGAGTTAACAGCTGCTTCAAAAAGACACCACAAAGATGCAAAATGTCCAGAAAATAAACATGCATAATCACACACATTACCACTAAGACCATAGGGAGCTGCACACCATAAATAAATCAATCTCGCCTGCCAGATTACAGCTTGGAGGTGGGGGTGGAGGGGAATGGGCCAGTTCCAGCCATCTAATACCAATTGGGATTAGTTACATTCAAAGCAGCCCATATTAAAGTGCTGGAGTGGTAGTAACAAACATGTCAAGCACAAGTGACACCATCAAATGAGTGCATTAAGAGGAGCCATAGAGGGCTTACTATAGCTATAAATCTACCAAACCCAGATAAATTGCGTTTACACTTCCAGCGCCCATCTAATCTGTTTAACCTAATTACCACCAGCACACAGGTAATAAAAATCTGCGAGGCTGTTAATCCTCACACATCATCCTGGAGAACTTGGCTATTAGGATCATAAATTTGGCTACAAAAGGATGTTTGTGTGTGTGTGTGTGGAGGGGGTAAGTGATACGTGCAAGTGTTAATGCATAAGTTTACTATATAGCAAACAAATCCATTAAAAGCCCCATTCTCTACAGCAGAGGTGACATCATAGCGCTCTTATTCCTCACTCATCACTGGTTGGTCTGGCCGTCACTCAGTCCAACCCCCCATCCTTCTCCTGGGCCTGTGCAGGTGCGACACACCAGCAGAACGAGTGAACTTTCCCCAGTTCCAGCACACTGCCAGCTAAAAGAGGCCTCATTCTTGTGGCTTCACTCTCACTCTCGTCCTCTCGGAGGGACACGGCTGACTTGGAGGCAGCCCAAGGCCCCCGGCATGCTCGGCATAGCCTGAAATAAAGGAAGGCATGGACCAAAAGGAAGGGAAAGTCGAGGTGATTAATGTGAATAGGCTGAATTCTTAACACCCTCATCTTTGTCTAAATCCCTACGCCGGTAAAAGCGAAACTAAACACCCCTTCAAAAGAGGAGGATGAGTGCATTGTTCGTAGTGTGACAGCACACCTGCTGGGTTCCCCACCGCCGATAAATCCCACCATGGACACTGAAATACAGTATATCAGAATAGAGGTCCTGAGTTGTTATAAGATGCATGAAGTGAGGCTATGTTAGTATATATGTACTGCTCATTAGCCATGTTTTCATCGAGATATCAAATTACATTGAGATGATGAGCAAAATCAAATGTAGTTTGGTGCATTACATTATATTATAAAAAATATAATTACAAATATAACAATCTGTAAAAAAATAAATCACAATAATAATAATAATAGGAATATGGCAATATTTCCCAATATAACATTTTCTCTCTGGAGTATGTGAGAGCACCACTGAGAATAATTTGGACATCTCGATCTGTACTGAGAAATGAAAAGAAAACCTGTTTACTCAAAAGTCTAAGATTATTACCATATTACTTACGTCTGTGGAGTTCATCAATAAATGTAGATTTAGTTTAAGATATTTGGTTTTGTCTTTTGACTTAAGAATTCATTGATTATGTTTACACCCCAGCACTGTTGAGTTCTCTTTTCTTATTGGTCAGAAGGTGTTGATTAATTTTCTAGAACAGCAGCTCTGACAGTAGTTCCAGCTTTGAGACAAATCACAGCTTTGTATTAATGCACTTGTACTAGTACGTTGTCGTTTCTCTCGTAACATCTCATCCAAAAGCATATGGAAATGCATATGGTTTGTAACTGTTGATATGGTGAAGTTTTCTGTAAGGAAATGTTATTTAGTATTTCTGGAAGGAGTCTCCAGTGTCAGCGCTTTGTAACAGTCAGATATGAAGCTGTAATTTAGTGTTCAGGATGGAGGGTGTTGTAGTCTCTCTGTAACATGACAAGCTGCCTTTTTTTCTTATGAATTCAAGAGCTAGAAAATGAGAGGCTGGTGAAGGAGTGCCTGCTTATAGCTGTTCTAAATGATAATAGGAAATAACTTGTTTCATGAACATTCCACAACATTAAAATATAAATATACATGTATAAAAAGTACAAGGTGTCATTATTTAATAATTCAGGCTTCACAGTGGGTCACATCACACCACACCACCCTGTCGCTGATTACTTCCCGATAACAAACCTGCCTTGTCATGTTTTATTCCTTACTTAATGATCGAACATTTATTGATAGATTTCATTAGCTGCCCTTAGACGTCAGCTATAAGTGAGTTTTGAGTAAACAGAGTTTTCTTAGTACTGGGAAATGTTATAAAATAATTGTTTTTGGGAACTGCACAAACACACTACAGCTATAGGAGACACATATTAAAAAATCTGTCTTTCTGTTCTGTTTTTAATACACGATTATAACCACAGAGCGTCTTGCAGTTAAAAAAAAAGTTGACAAAATATCCAATACCATGCCAGCAAAAAAATTTCACACACTTTAGTAGTTTACCTGAAAGTTAAACACTTCTAATGTCAGGAAGAGCTGAATTGCAAAAATGTATCAAACTTCAATAAAGGCTGTTTATTGTACTCAAGGGATTTCTGTCTTAACAGCGCAAAGCCAAAAAGGTTTTACATCTCGCTAATTAATTTACTATCTCTTAAATACAGTGCTTTAATGCTACAGTACACAAGCACACAGCCACGATGCGCAATAAATCACTGGATTTGTTTCTCTCTCTTTTTTTAACGTCACTGATAAACACATCCATCAGAGACATGCTAAGTAGTTTATTCAGCTGTTTCAAGATCCTTTGACTGACAGGTATAAGGGTTCTCAAAACCTGAAAAAGATTTCCGACTCTTGTGAACTCTGCCACCAAATATTACTGCCTTTCAGGAGCAAATACTTTAATAGATATTTACCCGTTCCACAGTGAGGTGTTAGTGAATTGTAGGGATTAGTGTACTTGACTGGCATGACTGTATAATCATGGATTTTCTTTTTTTTTAACAGCCATCGAGAGGCATTTCCACCTCTTCCACACAGTGGTTCTTGCCATTACAGACACAGTGTTGGAGAAGAGTGACAGTGAAAGAGGGGAATTCTGTGATAGCGTAGCATGCACGGCTTTGTGGCTTTAGTGTTGTGGCTGTCTGTCCTTCAGGTCTGGAGCTGCTCAATCATCTGACATAAAAAAACCCCACAAGACTGACCAAGTTAGAGCCTGAATGGCTAGCATTTCCTCTAGCAGTTCCTGAGACCTCTAGGTTCTGTTTTTCCAGCTAACTAGTTCACTAGTAACTAAAAACCTGGAGACTCTTTTCAGGCGGCTTGGGAATGGGAGCAGTAGAAGGCACTCTGATGACATCAGGTGGTACTGACTGGGTAAACATCATGTTGATCAAAGACCATGCCTAACTTGAAAAAAATCACATAAACTAGATGTGTACAGCATTCTAAAAGTTCTAATGTATGATGTGTGATGACCTGTATTTGATGTGTTAAGTTTCCTTTTTTGTACAGTCCAAAGGTATGAGGGGGTGTTTCTTTAACCCCACTCTTGCCTGTTCCACCAAGGAATTCTGACCAATTCCACCTGCTCCCACAGAAAGTTTGTCCAATCCTGTTTGCCCCTCACAGAATGTTCCTGTAGAAATTTTGACCAATCCCACCCCCTCCTGCAGAAAATTTGATCAATCCTCCTGCTCCTGTAGAAAGTTTTACCAAACCCAACCACTCCCGTAGGAAGTTTAATCAAACCTACCTGCTCCTGTAGGAAGTTTAATCAATCCCACCCCCTCCTGCAGAAATTTTGACTAATCCCACCCGCTCCTGCAGAAAGTTTAATCAACCAATCCCACCCACTCCTGTAGGAAGCTTAATCAATCCCACCCGCTCCTGTAAAAAAGTTTGACCAATCCCACATGTGTCTGTAGAAAGTTTGACCAATCCCTCCCACTCCTGTAGAAAGTTTAATCAATCCCACCTGCTTCTGTTGAAAGTTTGACCAATCCCTCCCACTCCTGAAGAAAGTTTAATCAATCCCACCGGCGTCTGTAGAAAATCTGACCAAAAGATGTCCTGATGTTAAGCAGTTTCATTACGTTAACTGGACTGTCAGTTCTGATTGGTAATGATTCTCAGTATTGAGTCCTGATTGCATGAAGAGGATCTGAATAGACACAAATGATTTCATATCATACTGATGTACAGTCTCAGTACACAGTGTAGTCTGTCATGATTTGGCCACTGACATAGTTCTTTTTGCTTTGTCTCTTATCTCATATCTTATTACACTGAATTCAAAACAAAGCACAGAGATTAAAAGTGCAGAATATCAAGCAGGATTATTTCTATTTATTTGTTTCAGCCAGTTTATATAAATCAATGTCCTCAAATTCAGTGTGTCACTGGCTAATTACTAGCAGTGTATCTGACATTTGTATGCCAATAGACCTGTTTTTAAGGTTATTGTGAGGAGGTGAGTGATGCAGTTCTGAGTGTGTATACTTGTATCAAGGGATTGCTGTGACGACTGCTTTGTGTGTGTGTGTGTGTGTGTGTGTGTGTGTATGTGTGTGTGTGTGTGTGTGTAT
>JAOTRR010000030.1:13459534-13472835 GCA_028570945.1 Gogo arcuatus
GTGGATATGTACATTCCATGTTGCTCCTGAGCAATGCTGGTTACCAGAGGGGTAAGATACATGCCAAATATCTTATAAATATATATTTAAAAAACAGATAAATATCCCAGGCAGCAACACAAACATGGTGTCAGCAGCAACAGAGACACGGTCCTCCAAAATGCGAAATATTAAATTAAAACCTGGAAGCCACTTCTGTTTAGCCATTTCCTTCTTATAAGGAAAGGAGGGATCTCAAAATACACAAAGATGTCAAGCTAAATTAACAAAGACTAAAAAAAACTGAGGCAATATCCTCGCTGGCATTTCTGACAAGTCCAATTATGTCACTTACCAAATGGCATTCAGACAAAGCCTAGCACTAAGCAAAGCTCATCACAGATGCCTTTGTTCTAGCGCTGGATTTCATTGGTCCTCTTGAAGTGGGCCCAATCAGCAATTAAGCCAATTACACCTCCAGGAACATTCACTTACACACAAAAAGCAGAGCACACTCACAACACACCCTCCTTCTCCCTCTCCTAGCACACCCCCCTCTCATTTGTCTAATTTATGCAACAATAATTACCCCTCGCATGTAATAAAAACACAAAAAAACGAGTGCACTGGCTCGGCAGGAGTCCGGATTAAACCCCCAAATCAAAGGCAGTTCCAAAAGCAAAGTGTCAGGCTGTAATTGCAGTCTCTGTGTCAGTATGCTAAATCAACGTGCTAACCATTAGCACAACAGGGAATATACGTGTAGCAGCTTTTGTCGAAATGGGGACAAAGAGACAAGGTTAAAATGGAAATGGCAATAAATAAGCAATCATAGGGAGAGTTGAAGGTTTAATTATGGCTTTGATTTATGAGGAGCCTCTCCTGTCCATGCGTGTTACCAACTAGCCTGCTGGTCAGATTTAATACCCGGGTAATTAGGGACACAGCAGACTGGACGAGGCGTGAATAAGACTTCAAACATGGACTTTGTAGCTCACTTTATTGTGTAGAGGAAAAGAGTTGCTGCTTCGTCTTTTTTTTTTTTTTTGTACCTGCTAAACTGCAAAAGTGGTCCCATAGGTGTCTTCTGTCCAGGTAGCCCTCAAGCACTAGTGCTAGAGCCCTGGGGACATTGTTTAGGGAAGACAGGATAGCAAAAATAGCTTCCACAAACTCAGCAGCAGCTTCCTGTGCCTCAGGGGACACTTCAACCTTACTGTCCAAACACAGACCTGAAAACAGAGAAGACAAGTAACCAGTTAACAGTGTATTCTACTGTTTCCTCTTGGGTTTTGGTGATGCTGTGGGACGTTATAAAGATGGTAGTGTATGGAAACAAACACATTGAAAGATGCTGCTTTATTAACATAATATGAAGATGATTCAGTTACATATAGGACTGAACTACATAGTAAATTGTTGCAGAACTGCTGAGCGAAAGTACATTTAGATTACCCGATGGACTTTGAAAGAGCACAATGGAAGAAAACCCATCCTGCTCTTCATTATGGTACCTGGGAATTTGTAATGAACTGCTGGTCCACACTTCAAGGCCATGCAAATATAAAGCTTGGCACACATGTAACAAAAGGCTCTGTAGGAATTGTGGGTAACCATCTGATTTTATAGACAAACATTGTCTGACCAAGGACAGCAGAGAAAAGGGTTGTGATTTGACAGAATGTCATCGTATAAAGTCCTGTCAGTCCTACAGGCCTGGAGACAGCAGCAGAAAGATCTAGCCTTATGCCTTGCTTCAGCCAGTGTGGTTCTCTCTTGTAGGAGATGACAGGCATTTGAAAAGGTGTGGAAATGAAACACAGCGCACACTCAGCATCTTTCAGAGGTACTGTTTGCACCCTTTGACAAATGTTAGCCTGTTTTGAAATGACATGCCTAAATTACCTGCCACATTAAAGAATTTACTTTGCACAGCTGTTTGTAGTGTATATTCCACAGCTTAATAGCAGCTAATAAAGAACCGGAGGAAATTGATAACGCTTTCCTTCCGCTGTGGTAAACCAAATAAAATAAATATGGTCGTAGAATATATGACAGTTTACCTGTGGCTACATAAGACCTACATAAGTCCTTCATGACACCTGACACAAACATATACAATCATTTATAAAGGCTTAGTCCAACTGTATATAACAAAGACTACTTAAGTGACAGATTTTTGTTGACAAAAGATTGAGACACTGAATTACATTACTTCTGATATTACTGATGAAGTTACATGACTTCCTGATTGAAGTGTTTTGAAAAACTACATAAATGCATGCACTTCAAAAAGATGCTGTCTAGTGTTGTCCTATGATCTCGGCACTTGAAACACGGCAGCGTGAAAATCTGCATTACATCATTGTTGCATTATGAAGCATTTGATACTGATACACATTAATTAAACAGTTGTACAAGAAAGACATTATTAATATGTGTTTGTGTCCAATGCTGCACTTACTAGACATATAAAGTCTTTCTTAAACAGAAGGTGCGTAGGATAGTACCTCTTTGCTGCTGTATGGTATGTTAGCAAAACACTCGTTTTTATGATGATAAAATAAACAAGCCCATGCTCAGTCTCTCGAAATTTCAAGTTCCACACCGTTCATAAAGCCGTGCAGGCCTGATGCGTCACCAGATACAAAGTACAAGATGTAGAGAGTATTGCTCAGAAGAGGCTTAATTGGAGCCAGACATGGTCAACACTTCCTTCAAGGATCTAAAGCAAGGGTGGGCTTGGGATAGTGCTCGCCACGCAGGGAGATGGTGACTCAAGAGAATAAGACCAAAGCAGAATTGTACATAGTGGATGACCAGGCCACTGTGTTCCTTCTTAATTAGCCACGCCGCAGCTGTAGCGCCTTGATTTACGGCTGTGTGATTCTCGCACCACAGCACTAAAGCAGGCGTCCTCGGCACACCGCCTGGTTATTAATGAGGTCTCTATAATGTGAATTAATGTGAAAGCACAAAACAGTCTTTAAAGGTTACACTTCTCCGAGTGGAGGGAAAAGGGGAGGCAAATCTTGAAAGGTCATTCACTTTGCTCCCCCACGCCAAAATGAGTGTTTATTACAGAGTGTTATTGATTCAGTGATGATGAGGAAGGTGATGAGGGCGATGATGATGGGTGTGTAATGCTGTGTACTCACAAAACGAGCACTCAAAGACCTCCTTGGCTTAAAGAGCCCAATTCCATCAGCATAGTGATTGCACCATGAATGACAGATGGATTGTGGGTAGGATAATAATTTATGGCTTAAGTGAGTCTAGCATGTAAAGCACAAACTAGACCAAAGCTTTGGCAGTCAATTACACTGATATTTAAATATGAGGTGGATTAATACTTATGAATACTATTGCTTACCCTACACCTTTACAAATGACCAACATCTATAACTAGTGAAGGATAATATTGGTTACGCTGACGAACGTGTATTGACCGTCTTTATAAAAGAACTTTTTAGGACCCCCGTTCAGTTTACAGTGCTGGTGAGCTAGCTAGCTTTCAGCTGTTTATTTAATACTTCACTTTATTCTTCATTTTACAGATTCACTTTTATAAAGAGTTATAATAGCTAACTAAGAAGCTAGCTGACTAGTTTTCATGTTTATCCACTTTAGTGTCAATCTTTATTATGATTCCAGCAAAAGAACTCTATTTAATACCTTCTTTTATGCCGCTGTTAGGTAGTTAGCTACAGTATTATGCCTGGCTAGCATGACTAGCCCCTCATTTCAATGCTAGCTAGCTAATAATTTTTTAAACATCTAATAACACACAACAAGGGCTACTGTCAATCACTGTCCACCTTGTAAAGTCAAACTACTGTGTCTCAAAATGAAGATCTGTTTTGTGTCGATCCGTTGTGTATTTTTATTTTCTCGTGTTTCCGTTTCAGTGAGAAAACAACTCTTTGAGCTGAGTGAATAGTTCCACTTTTGAATGTTTGTTTTTCCTCATTTTAGCCTGGTTTTAAGTGTTCAGTGCTAATCTGTCCACCCTGTTATGGCAAATGCAGCAAAATAAGACATGAGAATAAAATCATTCGATTAATAAAGCAGGAAATTCACTTACTGATTTCACTTTTATGCTAGTTCCCTCTCAGTTGTTTGCCGGGTACCTTTATGTCTGATTGTCCACACTGTTATAGTCAAAATATTAGTCATAAAGGCTTAACTAATATGACATTTTAGAGCTTAAGATGTCCCATTTATGCTGAGACAACTACGTTTTCAGAACAATTGGAGGTCTAAACAGCACCAAATATCAGGAATGACCCTCAGAAGATTAACAGTGCAATCTACTGCTGATGACTCCTGAAATGGCTCCTAAATCCTGATATAGTGATGTATATATATATATATATATATAAAATAAATAATTGCTTTAACACATTTTATAGTACACTATATATCAAATAGGACGCCATGTTAGAACCATATGATAGCATGGTTGTGAAAGATGGCATTCCTCTCCCCCTGTCAATTAAAGTGATACTAGACCTGGCAGAATAGGGCAGTCAGCTCACTTGTCTCAGCGTACTGTGACGTTGCATAAGATCACAAGATCATAAGACCCATACATGAATGGGAGATCAGCAGGCGCAGCAGGAGGCAGTCATGGTGCAGTATAGCCTGCAGGAGCAAAGCCGGAGAGAAGCCAGGTCCTGAGATCACTATGTTCAACAGCCACAGAGCCGAGCTTTCACTTTCCGACCCACCCCTGTAACAACAGAAAGATAGAAACTAATCAGTATAGCCATCAGACAACAGACATTCTGGATCTCTCTCTCTCTCTCTCTCTCTCTCTCACACACACACACACACACACACACACACACACTTTTATCTTGTTACACTAAATACAGAATGTACTCTAACTCAGCCCCAGGCCTTTCTTTAAATGTCTGATTCTGTCAGCTTGTATCTAATATGTTTGCTCGTTAAAGCTGTGAATGTGGAAACGAGGGGGACAGAGAGTGTTTGACAGTATGTTGAACATTTGGAGCGAATGCAAATTAAGTTAAGAAGAAATGCACATTATTATTATTATTATTATTATTATTATTATTCCACAAAAAATAGCTGTTGTTTTTTTGTCTCTGAAAATTTAAAGCTTTTTCCCTCGTTAATTACTAACAAGTGAATGGAGGACACACATGATGGACTGAAATAGAGCAGAGCTGCTGAATCACTAACGTGAGGACAACATGGTGCGGCCTGCTGCCAGATAGATGAATGCTGCACTTCAGTCCAGCGCAAGCGATTTATGGTGTCACGAGGCTGCAAATCCAGCAGATATAGTCCAACAGTTACAATAAATCTGAGAGCTGCACTACAGAGTCAGGTTTCTCTCTCTCACACTCACACACACATCCCAAAACACTAAGTCAGAGACTTTCTACATGTCACAACATGGTTTGATTTATCTATATTCTCCTTACCCTTTTATTATTATTTTATTAAATAATCAAAACAGGCTGTTCACTGGAGGGACAGTTTGATTTGAGTTGCCCGGCGGCTGCATGGCCCCCACTGTAGGGCCTCTGAGAGGCTTGGACATATAGAGGCACGCAAAAACCTGACAAGGTAATAAAACTAAACTAATTTCAGTCCTTCAGGCCAATGGGAGCCAGGCTTGTGGGTGATTTGTGTGATCACAACGCTGAATGATATCACACGGGTGCAGGGGCGAGAGTGTTCGTGGAGGGTGATGTCAGACAACCTGACATTCGCCCCAGTTTCTCAGGCCTCCTACGGCTCGGATTCAGCCCTTCACACCCTAAGTGAAAAAGCACAGTGCACATCAGCATAAAGAGCATGACCAACAGTGGCATCAGCATCTGGTCTGAATTAGCACAGTAAAGCCAGGGGGCCTGCTCGCAGGAGTAATGCACGATTTATTTGTCAGCGTGCGTGTGTGCGTGCGTGTGTGTGTGAGAGAGAGAGAGAGAACCACTTTTCTCTGTGCAGTCTGCAAAAGCAAATCAAATGACACACATGTTGAATCATTATGTTCGCCAGGACGGTTATAATTACTTTTATTTAATTACAATTATAGTTTTTTCATACATTTTGTTTTTCATAAAAACGCTCAATTTCGGTTGGCTGCCCATTCATTTTTGCATTGAATACCAAGTCCTGCTACATGTTTAATATTTTAAATCATTAAGTTTCTGCACATCTTGTTGATATCCTGAAGTAGTACAGCTGATCATCAGCACATTGCTTTAGCTGATTCTACAAATACTCCTGAGGATCGCTCACAGCTCAGCGGCTGGAAAACATTTATTTTTTTTATTTTTGCTTCTAAACTCTGGAATGCTGTTCCAGGATGCAAGCTTTAAACATGGATACAGATAAGAATGGACCTGTTATCATGCATGATGATACCATGCACCTTTTTTTTTTTAGCAGTTCTTGTCCTTTCTATATATCTCATTTGTGTAAAAAAAAGTTTTCTATGTAGAAGGCTTTGAGATTTAAGAATCAAAATGAAAAGTGCTATTATGAATGAGGATATTTTAAATCTTTAAAATCATGGTATCCAATACCGTGGCTGATCCAGTGGGAAGAGTGTAGGGTTGAGGATATTTAGCCAAAAAGGAGCATGGTTAATGTTTCCATCTGCTGGACTGGTGGAAGGTTCTTCACTAAAACCATTCTGGAAAGTTCTAGATAACACATCAGAAAGAGCAAAACAGAACCAAGCATCTAGTTTGTATACACAGATAAACACTTAAAATCTATTGCATCATTTTTTTCTACAGCACTGTATCATAATTATCCTCCTATCATATAACTGTACAGTGTTCAGAGTAATGGGATGTCCCTGGTACCTGTAGAGCTCGGTTACAGGGGCAGTGAGGATGACGAGCACATTCAGGAGCTGATTACACAGGCTGTGGATGATGGACACCCAGGTTCTGGAGGTTTCTGAAGGCAGCTCTGGTCTGACAAGTTCCTCCATGCTGTGATACACAGACCACATCAGCTGCTCCACACACAGCAGGATGGCTGTGATGTCCACTCTGAGGACGCAGGAGAGGATGGACACTGGGTGGACACTTGCCATGTGGAGTTAGTGTTGACTTTACTAGCTTCCATTGACTCATTAGATTGATGTGTGTGTCCCAAATTGCGTAATAGGCCCATAAGTAGTACGTTAATGTATCACTGAATGTATACACTCAAACCAAAGTGAGAATTTAATTGCATCTCTCATGTTACTTTGATATAATTTCTGATTTTGAATGGTGTGTAATAGTGAGGAGAGCTTTCTAAACTAATCTAAAGAATCAACACTTGGTACAGTTTTAATACTTCCTCCATGTTGCTAAAACACCTTATTTTCTTAAAACCTCCAAAACAGAGAAAAAAATCCTATTTTTACAATAAAGCCACGTTAATAATTCTCGCTCAAGAATTAAAATATGTTACTTGTATGTGTATGTTTCCTGAAGCGCTGATGTATTTCCACCTTGATATAAATGCTTTAGGTGTTATCTACATTTCATATGTCAGCACAACCTCAGGTTCAGGAAAGGTCAGGCAAGACACCCACTTAGATCCCTTCATCAAACCTTACTTTTCATCACCATATCAAGCTTCCCCTGCTTTACAATGAACATCCCTCACTCCCCCAGATGGAAAGTGAAGGAAAGAGAGAGAGAACACAAGAAAGATCTCAGAGGACCATCTGTGTGAAAGACTCTAAGCTCAGTCTGCACTCAGCAGCTCATAGCTGCGTGTCCATGCAGCGATGCGCATCAGGGGAAACGTGAAACAAACCTTCCATCCATCCTCACCTTCCTCTCCACTCTTCCTCTCCTTCCCTTGTTCCTCCCCACGGCCTCTCAGTGCTCTGCACTTTCTCATCGCCCACCGGCTGGAGAAGGAGATCGTGCTCTGGCCGAGTCTTTAACCACTTTAACTATGTGCTAATGCAGCGCACGAGCCCCCCTCGATAAGGCCCAGACCCCATGGAGCATGACCGAACAGGGCCCACAGCCAGGCGCTAGGGTTAGCGTGCTAACAAAGAGAGCCTGTTTGAACAAATCCGGAGCCCTGTGCAATCACTAAAACATGCAACACTGCCTGCTAAGCCTGTAGTTCCTGCTGGACAGATAGCCTAGTGTTTCGTGAGGCGCTGCAGATATGGCGAGTTGGCCGAGGCGGTGCAGATGACTGCACACAGTTAGACTGTAGCCATGTGTGTGGTTTTCGGGTGATGGCCTTCACATTGGATTACGATCAAGCTTAGTTACATATGCAATCACAACTATAGAACATTTCCAGAAACTCAAAGCCAGAGCTGACCTTAATGGAAAACTCGGACTCTTCTCAACAAAATCATTCACTGTAGTTATAGTGGATATGTGATTAACATGGATGAGAATGGTTAACCTTCACTGAAAAAATGTCCAAAGGTTTGTTATAATGAAAGAGTAGCTGGTGACTTAACACTTAAAATATGTGACAATATAACTGTACAACTGTCATGCTCCAAAAATTAAGGTCTTAAGGTAAAGGATTGAGTCAGACGTGAGAGAATGTATTACGCTTTCTGTAAGGCTATGTGGTAGCCAAGCATGATCAAACTCACATAACTCTGCTCTTAACACAGAAACACTAATCATTCCCATCTCTGTTCTGTTACATTTCAACAGGGAGAGTACTTCTGATCCTGAGCCTAGTCCCATCTCTGATCTTTTCAGTATAATGATCTAACTTGACTGACAAAAACATACGTATTGTGCATAAATATTTAGTGCCTACTCATAAACATCTGCCTTTAGACTCCCTTTATAAATGAATAAAAAGACTCTGCATTTTTCTCATTACAGTAGAACGTGTCGAATTTAATATCTGTAGTAATCGCCTAGACACAACAAATGGTGTTGATAAGACATTACGTTGAACTGTTCCTTTAAAAACTGTTTTTCCTAAGCAATAGTAACATCAACAATAAGAACCATTTGTTATATCTGGTCTTTCTACTACCCCTGACAAGCCTGGAGACATAAAACCAGATGGTAAAACATGATCAAAAGATCTCGAATATGTCTGTGGAAGGTCATAACCATATGCGATGAGTTTGCCAGGTGATTTTAAGGACAGTTAAGGATGACTCGCTGTCTGGTACCTGATCTGAGGGTGTCTTTTGTAGGAGGGTTGAACTCTGGAGTATCGCTGAAGCAGGAGCTCTAGAGTCTGTGCCAACACCTGCGCCAGGGTCTGCTGGGCCAACAGTGGGGAAACGGTGCTCCACAGGTCACTGCGCAGAGCTGAGAGGAAATAGTGCCACATATGGATAGAGAAAGAACACCTTTCACCCTGTTCCGGAAGGGAGGAGGAGAGAGAGCAGAGGAAATAAAAAAAGGCAATGAAAAACAATCTCAATTTAGAGATTAAACTACAGGAAGCATGGAAGACTGAGCAAAGACCTGAAGAGGATGAGTGAGAAAGAAGAGAACAAGGGAAGGGAAAACAGGAAAAAATTTTTAAAAAATATGCAAAAGCAAGAGGCCAGTATCTCAGGCTCACGCTCAGACCACCTGCACGCCACACCTGGCCCTTTCATTCCCGCCGAGACACAAGGCGTATCGAAGGCCTGATCTGGAGAAAGCATCAGAACTCCTCAGAACGTCACCCAACACAAACACACACACAGCTAAAATGACAGAAACACAAACTTTGCTCATGCAAAGGGTTAGGTCAAGGTCGATAGCAGAGCACTGTGTGATGAGAAAAGAGTTATGGGTATTCAGAGAGAATAAGAAAGAGTCTGGGAATAAAAAAAGTGATTTCCTTTGAGTCTAATTACTTTCAGGCAGGGAGGAAACAGCACTCCCGGTTCACAGTGTGACCAAACACAGATTAGTAACAGCCATGTTCAACATCTTCTAATGAGGACTGGGACGAGCTGCACTACAGCCAAGCTAAGCAAGCAGCCACTGAGAGCGGTGCACGCGAGCACACCGGACAAGCACTCTGAGGGAGCTCTGACCCCCTGGCATGGGAGGAAGTGGATTCATGGAGGGACAGAAGGAAAGAGAGATGGCGGGAGGAGGGAACGGGGCTCAGGGTCAACAGGGGCCCAGACGCGGGCAGTCAGTCTCACACCTGCACACAGCAGGCCTGTCTGCCCTACAACCTACAAAGGTTGTGTGTGTGTTCACTGTCTGGTTAGGCCTTAATGGAGGCATACGTTTTAGGACCGCCATAATGAACTGCTCCTGTACAGATGGTCTGGTGTAATTTTGCCTTCGGTTACACATTGGGGATGCTAGAAAGAGGTCACTACAAACAATAGTGTAGATTATTCTAGAAGGCACCGGCGCGCTGGAAAACACTGTTCTCACTAACTGTACGCAGATGTGACAGTGTTTCCTTCTATACATGTTTTAGACATGTGAACAATAAATAGTAAAAACAGACATGATTGGCATGATTGTCTCACCCACGTCTGAACATTGTGCCCTAATGCAAATACTTTCTGGTTTTAGATCACAGGCCCAAAAGGGGATTTCCCTTTGAAAAAAAAAAAGGAAAACAAGAACTGGCTCAAATGTGATATGAACCAGCAGGCCTTGTGGTTCTAGTACTAGTCTATTTTCCAGCAAATTGAGAAACCACTGAAACATTCACAATGAGAACAAAGCGACTTTATTATTATGTGTGCAACGGCGCCATTGTTAAGGTCAACACACACAAAAAAAGTTGAACGATTTTCCTTTCAATCGTATTACATTAAATATACCGAATTTAAATATTAATTTATTATAATATATAATTGTTATCATTATAATTAAAATTATATAAATAATGATTTCTTTTTAATTACACTGTACTCATTCACTCATTTCATGTAAAATAATGTAAGTGTACCAGAAGTGCTTGTGCCACCTATACCTCATAAAATGACTTGTCGTCTGCCCAGTAGTGACTCTCGGCATCCTGCAGTATGCTGGTGGCACACACATGGACGCAGTAGCTGGTCAGATGCTCATGAACGGCCTCCATCACTTCCTGACTCCTCTGGACGGGCAGCAGAGTCAGAGGCCTGCAGTCGGACACATCAAAGCCATAAGGGCCAGATTTAAGAAGGCATGCATTTCATGGGTCAAAGTGCCATTAAGTGATTAATATCAGCAAATGGCCCCGATTATTACCTGCCAATCAATTGCCACCTCTGTACTTCCTCTCCTTCCCACTTTCCCACCATCTCTCTTACCCACTCTCAAATCATAAGGCCACGTGTGCTGTCTGAATCAATCACTCTCTCCCATTCCGTTTCTGTATTTAATTTCTCTCTCTCTCCCTCCCTTTGGCTCTTTGCAAGCTAACATCTGTTTTTGAACAAACACACATCCTTTGCAGATAAATAGTTCTGTCAGGACTCGCAGGCTCATGCAGGTCCCGCTCTGATTCTTTACAATCCAATTACGGCATTTTAGTATTTCTGGCAATCCTGACAATCTCCTTGGCTGGGAAAAACCCAGTGGACAAACTATATATTGAGAAGCTCCCCATCACAAATGTCTCTTGTTTTATGTACATTATGCAATTTTCCAGACAGAACTCTCTTTTTTTTTAATGTGCTGTTTGATTTATGTTTTTATTTTTATTTTTATTTTTTAATAGAACACAGAACTGAATAGGATTTAATGTTGAGTGCATATGTGAGTTTTGAAAGACTCAGTAGCTAAGGGTGGAAAGGTTAAAGTCTACTGAAAACATCTATCTATCTAATCAATAAAATGCCTTGTTGTTTGCCCATCCGTCCATTTCTCATATACTTTCCATCTCAGGTAAAATATGTGTTATTTATTGTGGTAGTAAACAGGTCATTTTAACAGCAGACTTCAACAGCTGATTCAAATCACCACAGAGATCTTTCAAGGATCAACAGCAGGTCAACAGGTCAAAATGATATTCTAGTCTGTGAAATCTGTACGCTCTCAAAAAGTAACTCTGCAGATGAACTAACAACAACAAATCTATAGTTATAAACTTCACCACATCAGTGATCTACGATGGTGTATTAGGGCCATTGTAGGCAAAACAATAATAATAATAATAATAATAATAATAATAATAATAATAATTCTGAGCTAAGGAGGGGGTAATATCCTGAGGGGAAAAACCTAGAATTTCTGAGATTAAAGTCAGAATAGTATGAGAAAAAAACTCAGACATTGAGCCGAGAGTTATAGGAAATCCAGTCTTTCCTCCTCGATCACGCACTATAAAGACTAAAGCACTAAGAAATTTTCAACTGCATTTCCCAGAATGCATTGCAGCCGGGAAGCCAGGAGGTACGTGATTGATTGTTGCGCTTCCTGGCTGCAATGGAAGATGAATGTATAAAAGACACAGGTTTGTTTATCAGTGTATCTTTTTTCTTAGCTGCCTATAAATGTATAATTATTGTGTGAGAGCAGTTCCCCGTTACTTTCAGTGTGTAGATTCTTCTCATCTGCCCAAATCTCTGTTACTTTGAAACGGCTGAGCTCAGAGTTACAGGAAATGAAGTCTTTCCTCCTCGATCGTGCAATATAAAAGGATAAAGTGCTAAGAGATTTTCTCCTACACTTCCCAGAATGCACTGCAGCCAGGAAGCATGAGAGTTTTTTTTTTCTCATGAATTTGTGACATCTTAATCTTGGAATTTCTGACTTTTTAATCTCAGATTTTTTTCTCTCGGTATTTCTGAGCTTTTTTCGTGCAAATTTATGACTTTATAATCTCTGAGAATATCTGAGATTTTTCTCGTAAATGTACAAATTTAATCTCAGAAATTCTGAGTTTATTTCTCAGAATATTACCCCCCGCCTCAGCTCCATTTTTTTTAACCTACAGTGGACCTAATATGCTGTCGTAATGATTACACCTTTTTCTTTGTTAAACGTGTTTTTTTTTAAATCCGTTTATTATTCATCTTATATTATGTGAAGTTCCCACCCTGTGAATGCGCTGTTACTATAGGAATGATAACGTATGAGAATGAGGGCTTTAATATAAACCTATTGCTCACGTTACAGCCAGAGCTACTGCCCATGCCGTATGGTTGTATAAAAATAGCACACACCTTCTGACCAACCATATTTATGAATTCAACTGTTTTGTGATATAAAATTAATTAATATATTATTTAATTCATGTAATTGATAATATGATTAATATATTCATTAATTAAATTAATATATTACTTAATATATTACGGGGGCAGCCATGGCTTGAAGGCTAGAGAAGTAGCCTTGGGCCTGAAGGGTCGCCGGTTCGATTCCCGGGACTGACAGGAAAAAATG
>JAOTRR010000030.1:13545375-13558213 GCA_028570945.1 Gogo arcuatus
TGAAATATCTTGGGTTCATACTGTCTGCAATGAAGTACAAGTCAAAGTAAATTTACCAATCACTACTTTTGTTTTTTATTTGCATTTTCCATCCCATCCCAACTTTTTCTGATTTGGGGTTGTGATATTACACTGCAATTTTTTTGAAATTACATCTGAATTGGCATTGAACTTGTCTTTTTAAAAGTGTGACATTTAACTTTAAACTACCTGCAGACACCCTGGATTTCTCTCTCTCTTTTTTTTTTTTTTTTCTTTTTTTCCTCCTCCTCCTCCCCTTGAAGTTTATGAATCATTACCCTGATCACCTCTGGGCTTTGTCATGCACTACCTTTGCATTTGACTGCTTGATCCAGACCTTGAAGTGAACACCTCTCAGACAGTCATTATTTATGTACCACCTCTACGTGCACATCCATTTTTTGTTTTAATAGAGTGTACATGGGTATGGCAGTCAAAAGCATCCTACAACACCCTGCGCTGTAACCCGCGGCACTGACGTTTACATTCCATGCAGTGCGTATGCGCCTTCAGTGCTTTCGCTTTGGGAGGAGAGAAATGGGAGGGAGAAAGAAGTACAAAGCAATACACACACACAAACAACACTTGTCAGATCTCCGGTTTAGGAATATTAAACACTGCAATTAGGATTCTGCTGTGAAGTGGGAGCAAGAGCGATGGAGAGGGGTAGAGTAGAGGGTGAGAGCGAGTGCCTGCTTGTGGCTGGAAGTTTTGGTAATTACGAAGCTGGCACTCTGAGTGAACCTGCCGAGGTGTCAGTGCTCATCATCTCTCTACCTGATCAGAAATAGCCTCATGTCAAGGCAGGGAGCAGGGGGAGGGCACAGAGAGGAGCGTGAGAGAATGTGTGAGAGAGAGAGAGAGAGCGAGAGAGAGAGCCCTGCAGTCTGTGCTGCTCGTTGCCTTGCATGTTTTTTGTCTTTTCTTTAAAAAAAAAAAAAAAATACGTGTTCCCTATACTGATGTGCAGGACATCAATTTTTGATGATGCATCCGCAGGCTCTCAGCCATGTGCTGTATTTCTGGCAGTGCTGTGGTTCTCGCAGTGTGTGCAGGTCCATGGTGCCTTGTTAACTTCATCCTGAGCTGTCTGCCCACAGAATGCACTCTGCACTTATCTGGCTTAGGCACAAAGTGTGAAGGATTTACTAGGAAGTACAGATGTGCAACGAATTGTTATCGCAATTTTGACATTTGCAATATAGAAAAAATAGCAATATACAAATGAGCACTCAGACCAATCCAGGTAAGATTTATGTGCGTTTTGTCAAACCATGGCATGCAAAGAATTTTTCCAAGTTAACACAGGGCAGTCTTTTACCAGTATAATCAATGTAATCACAATATGCTATTTTTGTAGCCCAAATAAGCGGAACGACAATAAATACATCAGATTTATTTCTCATTGGACATTTGTAGTGCATTTGGCAAGCTATTCTTGGCAATGAAGTGTTTTTCATTGCAAATAAAACCCAATTTAACTATTTTAACATAACTACTTTTGGCATAACAATATTTGCCCCAGGCATAATCCTAAACTTTTGTACTTCTCTATCGTTTCACCAAGACCCAAATTCCCTAATAATTTCACAACTTTGCTTGAATTGACATGTGACTGAGCTGAAAATACTCTCTAATTGCACATGAGCACACTATAACCCTACACTGACAAAGGGCGTCCTTTAAATCATTACCTACGGCTATGTGAGCCATCATGCCCAACGTCACACCTCGTCCAAGCAAACAGTGCTTCAGGAAAAAAAAAAAACGCACCCCACAGACATTTGACATCTCTACTTAAGAGCGAAATGTTGGCTAGTTGGGGAATTTATAGAAAAGGACAGGACAGATTTATCCTTTCCATGCTTGTAAATGCTGAGTATGCAATTATCCTTATAATGGAGGCGTTGTGTCCAAATTGGAGCCATTAAAATGATTTAACTGGGCGAAGATTGGGCCTGGCATTTGTGAGGATGTGTACACACTGGGAGTTAAGGAACGTTTAATCACTGCGTTTTAGAGCCTATTAGGTGGAGAAAAAGGACCAGTGCAAGCCCAGACCAGCTGAGATGCCAAGCTACTCATTAAGTCGTAGTTTTATTGCCTTCTGTTTGTTTCATTTCTTTAGAATCTACTGCTAATTAGCTTGTTGTTGTTGTTTTTTTTTCTCCTGTAAGTCTTTTGAAAAATCATTTTCACACATTTGGCTGGTTGGCTTTTGGCTGCACTTTTCTACTGGAACCGCCATTTTCAATAGACAGTTCTGTGAAGAGATCAACTGCAATTATTTTGCTTTTTTGAAATTCAAATACCAGCCTGAAGGTTATATTAAATTTTGAAAGTGTTCAGTGAGTATGAACCATGACTGGTGGCAATGCTAACACCACCAGGATTAGTGACCTTTTGTTTCCTGTGGTCTGATTTAGTACTCCATTTCAAAAGGTTCCAGCGTGGACTGCTCTCTGTGTTGGCACTGCCACTTTATTTAACAGCTGGTGTTCGATGTGCATCAAGCAGACCACCTTTTTCCCCAACCAATCCACTTTACACGCACTCTACATAGAAGCTACCCCAACAATAACCACATTTGGTCATTCCCATAAAAGCTCATTTTGTGTTTGATCCATCTTGAAAGGTGCCTCTTGAAACACAAAAATGTCTTGATGTTAAAGGGGATGCAGTATCTATTTTTTTTTTTTTTTTTTTTTTTTAAATCTCCATCCAGAAGAAAGGGCAGTGTCTGCTTTCCTTCCTTTTCGCCCTTTGCTGGGTTTTATCAAGCCAGCCAAGGCTGCAGAGAGGCAGGCGCCCTGGTGAGAGCTAGTAAAGCATTTATTAGCAGCTTTGCACTGGCATAATATGCTGGCAGCCACAGAGGCACTCATGCTTGGCCTTTAACTTTCTTGTGAAGTTCAGCCATACATGAAAAAGGGGCACAGCACAGCCTCTAATATATTCTTCATTCATATTGTATCAGAAAAGGAAGAGATGGCGGGAGGGGAGAATAGCCAAAAAGAAAACGTAAATAAAAAGCCTCTGGAGGTCGGTGGTGATGTACTATGCCGGCTGCATGTCACGTGAGTCCATTTGCGATTCCCAGCAGAGCTCCTGAACCCAGAATGTGTGAAAAGTCCTGTTGCATGCTTTGTGCATGAGCTGTGTACCATAACCTGCAGCAGCTCAACAATATGGACAGGAAGGAAGCCTCTTTTCCCACGCTCAAACTTCGGGGTGCAAACTAGAGTCTGTAGTGCGCATGAGCTAATGGTGAGGGGGAGTGGAAAGAGGAAAAGGATGAGTTCACCTCATCAGAGATTTTCTCATCTAGAAAATTGAGGTCATTTTTAGTTCAGCTGTAATATTTTGTGTATGCATTTAGAAATTTAGACTCTCTTTCTGGTTTGCGGTCCTGGCATTTAGGATGCAGTGGAGCTGATAAGGAGGG
This sequence comes from Gogo arcuatus, assembly GCA_028570945.1. NCBI lineage: Eukaryota > Metazoa > Chordata > Actinopteri > Siluriformes > Anchariidae > Gogo > Gogo arcuatus. The sequence continues at coordinate 13,548,842 of JAOTRR010000030.1, forward strand.
CACACCCTCATTCAGAACAATGAATTCCTATCTATCTTTCTTTCTGCCTTTCCTCGATCTTAATGTAGGGGAGACCCTTCTGCATCGAGCCTGCAAGAGGAACCAGGTGGAGACAGTGCTGCAGATCCTCAGCTTACCTGGAGTGGATGCCAATGTTAAAGGTAGGACTCTTTGTCTCTCCTCCCTTAGACCCTTCCCATCCTGTGTAGCCCTTTTTACCAAATGGAGAGAGAGGTGTACGTCACAGGTCTAACCTTAACAATAGAATGAATGAAGATAAATTCTGCACAACCTTAACATGTCCGTGTTTTGTTCTTCTGACCTGTTGTTCTTTAATGTCTCAATGTTTGTTTTAATAAGAATGAATTAGATGCACTGATTATAAGTATTGGTGAAGACAAAAATATCTTAGAAGTTGCTTGTTTTAACCAGGTTTAATTTTTTCTGTGCTATGCAAAAATATTTTTAGCAAGGCCTCTGCAAATCAAAATTGTATTGCCACTAATGGAAATATGCAGTGTGTATATATATATACACACCGACCACTTTATTAAGAACACCTGTACTCCTGTTTATTCATACAGTTATCCTGTCAGCCAATCATGTGGCATAAAATCATGCAGATACAGGTCAAGTGCAGAGTCAGAGGAGAATGGGTTCAAGCCAACAAGAAGGCTACAGTAATTTAAATAACCACTCTTTACAGCCGTGGTGAGCAGAAAAGCATCTCAGAATGCAAAGGAAGATATACATAACATGGATAAACATAACTGGTGTTTCTGCACACAGAACTGTTGCTCAATGGATCAATCCAAAATTAACAGTTTCAGAAACAAATATATCAATGATTTGATATCATATGAATCAGTTTTCTTTTTACAGTGTTTTCAATGCTGATCAGTTGAGTTTAGGGTAATAAGAGAGATTTGCTGAGGTTAAGTTTGACTCACATACGTACAGTGCGACAGTCTTAAACCATGAAAGTAAAAATAACGGAGAATTAACTGTTATAATGGAATTGTTGTAGAAGTGTTGGTGGTGACTGGGGGGGAAAAAGAGAGAAAGTCGTTTTATCATCCACCCCTAAATTGAGACTAAATTGAGTGTAACACCTGTGTAGACCATGCAGGCTGGACTCCCCTACATGAAGCGTGTAACCATGGCAGTGGAGAGTGTGTGAGGGCTCTACTGCAGCACTGCCCCGGCCTGCAGCTGGACAGCCAGGTAGGAGGAGTGAGTCCACTGCACGACGCCCTGCTTAACCAGCACACGCACATCGCCAAGATGCTGCTGCGCCATGCCGGTTAGTACACACATGCCCACACACAGATCACAAAGATGATGCTGCGCCATGCAGGTTGGTACACACACCCATTAGGGATGCGGCTGGGTAGTAATACATTATTCGGATTGAACAGATAGCGTGTTCTAAACAGATACAAATAAGGGGCACGCTATACTTTTTTTTTCTCTTTTTTTGCCTGACATAAACACTGCCTTACTGAGCTCATAAGTAAAACCACATTTCTATCATGTATACGAACTAGCCTGAAATTCAGAAAAGAAATATCCCACCACTCCATAAAGCCCACACACATAAAGACCACATGCACAGCACAGGGCTGCATATCTCTGCTGGGATCTCAAAAAAATCATTTTATTAAAAGCAAAAAACCTTCTATGTTCATTGTATGTTTTTTATTTTATTTTATTATTTTTATTTTTTTTGTCAATGTATGAGGTTCATTGTTTTTAAATGAAAATCTTCCTGGAAAATTATGCAGGCATTATAATGAAATATAAGGACCCCATTTTGACTCGCAGCAGCACTGCATCTCAGCTTCAGAGTAGATTCCAAAAGAGTCTCCCGCAAATGTTTCTGATCTTTTTAGGAATGTAACGAACCTAAATAATCAAGTAAATCTAGTAAAATGTTATTAGGTGGCTGCTGTTGTCATCTATAAATAATAGTCCTGTGATTTTGGGAAAGACGTTGTTGTTTTGAAAGAGAGTTCCCTAGTTTACTCAAGACACGTTAGATAGAAAGCTTGCACGGGGTATTACATGTTCTTTCGCCAATCATTAAATGTCCAGTTTTGGTGAGCCTGTGCCACTCTAGCCTCAGATTCCTGTTCTGGGCTGACAGACGTGTGCTCTGCTGTTGTTGTGCTTCAGACTTTTTACTTGCTACATGTTCAGTATTTTGAGATGCTTTTCTGCTCAGCACGGTTGTAAAGAGTTGTTTTTGAGTCACCATAGCCTTCCTATCAGCTTGAACCTGTCTGGTTATTCTCCTCTGTCCTCTCATATCAATCAACAAGGCGTTTCCACCTACAGAACTGCCACTTACTGGATGTTTTTCGCCCCATCCTGTGTAAACTCTAGAGATTGTTGTACGTAATAATTCCAGGAGACTAGAAGTTTCTGAAATACTCAAAACGGCCTGTCTGGCACCAACAACCATGCCACGGCTAAAGTTACTGAAATCACATTTTTTTCCCCATTCTGATGTTTGATGTGAACATTAACTGAATCTTGAGCATTTACCTCAGTGTTAATATCATATATCGCCTTGCCCTAGTGCACATCACTTACTCATGTGCAAAACTAGCACATATCTACACACGTGCACACACGCACACGCGTGTTCAAACATACTCTTTAGATCCAAAGCCCTTCTAAGTCTCTGTTGAATTTCAGAAGCACTCACTAGCATCCCCAAGTGTACACTTTCATATGCTAACTGCCCAATCTCTTTCCTCTTCTATGAGCATTATAAATGTGAGCTGTTCTCTGTACATACGCATATTAGAATATTATTTGATATTACTGTGACTCAGTATTTCAGTGTGCACGTTCTAGCTCGAACTCCTATGAGAATCATGGCAGCGCTTATTGATATTGGAAGATGGAGGCATCTTTTCATGTAGCACAGACAGTCAGGATGGGAGGAGGGGGAACCGTGTCATCTCTGCTTTATTGAAGGTTGCCAGTGAATACACATTTTTCACTGCAGGTAAGTACATTACAGGTAATGGAGCAGTGTGGACTACTGCGCATTACATAAGATAATAAACGAGATGAGGACGTCTAAATCTGGACCTGCTTTATAGACTACCACCTCACATGGTCCATCTTCAGTCCTTTTTCACTCAGTTAAGCTTTAATCTCTCTATTTTAAATACTCCTGACCTTGCTATTTTTAACAAGTAATCTATGTAGATTAATAAGTTGTTCAATATTATTAATGCTCAAGAAAATGTGAAAAAATGGCCGAGGAACATTTCATTGTCCTTTATCTAGTAAAAGGAAAAAAGTATGTATATGTAAATTGGAAATGCTTTCATGTCCTCCTGCGGTACCTGGTAGCTAGCTGGTTTATTAACTAGGCTGCATTTGTCTCAAAGACACAAGTAGATTTCAGTGTCTTAAATTTCATTGCAATTTTCTCTGTGATTTGTCAAACAGAAGCCTAAATCTGATTTATTTTGTGCTAATTTAAAGCTAGAAAGCTCAGCGTGCAGGTTTGGTTCAGGTTCCAAAACATCCTCTAATAATTTGCGACATTTGCGTTGTGCTGATGATAATTTTCACTCAAGCAGCAATACATATTGTTGGAATCGGCCACCAATGGATTCGATAAAGATTTAAAAATCATTTTTGGGGTCATTTAAAAAGCCCGGCCACCAGAATATCCCATCTCTGCAAGTAATGTTTGATATTTAAAAGAAGACATTACTATAGTTTTGTGAGGACAGGAACATTTTTGTGTGTCTGACTATTTACATATCGTTAAGCTGTTGAATTGTGAAAGCATTAAAGTGCGTGTGACGTGTAAACGTTGCAGGATGGCTAGATGACAGTTAAGGGATGAGGTGGGGGGAGAAAAGGATGAAACAAGCTCTGTCTTTCGCACACGCCCTGACATCGCTCGCCGCTCTCCTCTGCTCCGACTAATTATAGTTAATTTGATTCCGTTCTCCCATTAACACATGTACATATTCTGGCCTCAAAAAGTAAATTAGATTGGGATTGTTTGGTCCCGGTGAGAATGTGTTTTTTTTTTTTCCTGAGCCAGCGGAGATTGGCCCAATAGAAGCAAGTGAAAAGAGGTCAGAGGAGGATGTTTGGGGAAAATTAGAAGTGTGATGTGTCTGGGAAGCAGACAGCTACTTGAGTACCCATGACACGTGCATACACACGCATATTGAGCTTGACTTTGTGCTGCTTGTCATTCTGCTGCAGGACATTGCTGTGGAAATGCAGTGTTGACTGAAGCTTATTTTAGAGTGTTCAAATGGGGTTTTGAAATCATATTGCGATGTTTTGATGCCGAAAATTGTGTGGCTGGGTATAAGGGGCGGGGGATGACTCGCACACCGATTTGTTTTATTGGACTGTAGTTGAATTTTCTCGCATATCCACATTAGTTTTATAGCAGTGATGATGCACAAGCTGAGTGAAAGTTACTGGTGGCATGTGATAAGCAGGAGCTACTTAGCTAATGCAGTAAGAGCTGCTTAGCTAACTACCACTGTAGAGATTGTCACTGTTCACATTCTGAATGTATGTATTCAGGGGACACACCAGTGCCAAAAGCTGAATTTTTCAACAAAAGGAGAAGCATCGCTTCAGGTCTTCGTTTTTCCCTCCCCCACCTGCCTTAATGCTGGCTCTCATCCATGACGTTGTGCCTTCTGCAAATTGCTAACATCAAGAAACATTATTAAGCGAATGATGGAAAAACACATTAAATCACATTTGACTGCTTTGAGAAATCTTTATAGGAAATTTTAATTAGATTTGAAACCACATACAAATGTGGCTTAAGTTTTATTGGGAAAAGCAGTCATTTTGTGTGTGTTGTTTTGTTTTGTTTGTGCTCAAACTCTTTTGTATTTAGATTGGCTATGCCAAGAAGTCCAATTTGAGCCGCTTCTCTAAACAAAGGTGTAGCGTTTTGTCTGTTCTACAAGACGTGTGTATTTGTATGACCACCTGATCCCCCGCTCCCCCTGAAATGTACTGTCAGCACTACATGTGGGTTTGATCATAACCTCCATGCTGTATTCAGTACTTTTTCCCCTCTGTCCTCCTTGGCTATGCAGGCAGGCAGCACGCTTTCACCTTGCTCCTGCCGATAGTAGCTTTCATCTAGGCCAAGAAGGTCAACTGTTCGAGCTCCCCAAACATAGGTCTCTCAATTGCAGCATCCTCCCCATGAAATAATCATTCTTGCTGGAGGACATGGGCTCAGCTACAGGTTCAGACTTACTCTCTAACCCTAGGGCTGTGGCAGGCAGTGACTGAGGGTGTCCTTGCCCTTATTTTGGCCAAGACACACCACACACACACACACACACACACACACACACATGCAGAGCACAAGCAGCTGTCTGCTTTTCAAGACTTAGTTTTGAATTTTGTTCAATTCCTGATTGGAATGGAGCGCGACACGCCAACTGCAGCAGCTCGGATCCAAACAGTGATGGAGTTAGCCAGGAGGAGGAGAGGCCAGTGAAAGAGCCTTCATGCGGCTACTATGGGTCTCGCATCTTAATGGAGATGCAGAGGCTGTGAATGCAGGGCTTGAATGAGAGACGGCTGGCATGGCCCAGGGTGCTGTGGGTTCAGGGCCAGCTTTCGAACAGACTGTGGGGGTCCTCGTGAAAGCAGGGCAGCAAGTGCTGTTTGATTTGATTAAGGGACAAGCCCAAGCTCAGGTCACCAATGACAAATTAGTGTTAAACTGTTGAAATTTGATAGATTCATTTTTGCAAATTTGGTATCTATTGATATCATAATGAACTGAAATTCATCATACACTATGATTATTATTACTTATTTTACTTCCTGCAGTTACAGAACTACTTGTAATTGTAGGATGTGATCAACGAATCTTTGTTATAAACTTACAGAAGTGAAAGATTGTTATATTTTACATTGACTGTATCTCATTTATACAACTGAGCAGTTAAGGGCTTTTCTCAAGAGCCCAACAGGGCAGTGGGGTGGTGCTAGGATTAGAACACACACCCCTCCAATCAGCAATCTAATGCCTTTACCACATTTCCACCAATAACTTTTTACATTACTGACTGGGAAAAGGGCACCAGACCTAATATACAGACCACTGATTAATATGAGCAAGTTTCATATAATCTCCATGCTTAATAACTGTTTTGATGAGAGTGGCACAGAAAAGACATGATTGAGCCCAAGTAATTACAAACAGCTCTTTTATTATGATATAGTTTCCTTTTGAATATAGAAGTCACGTTATTTACTAGAATTATCGTGTCATGCTTTATCCACTGGAGTGAATTACAGTACTATTTAAACTGTAAAAACATTTCCGCTGGTTTTTTTTTCAAAATTATTCACTAAAATTAAAAGATTTGTTAATATTTGGAAACTATTATAAATTCTTACATTTATTTATTTGGTTGATGCTTTTATCTAAAGCAACATACAAGTTAGACAGGACACAATTACTTTTTTCAGTTGCCTGCATTGGCAAATATTTCACTAGAATAAAACATTTTTCACATAAAATCCTTTGGATGGAAAGCTGTGTATTGATTAGTGGAACAAAGCCTGTAACTGTAACTCTAACTGAGTTTAATATTGATCCAGGAGCATGTACTGTGGCCAAAAGATGGGAAACGTTGAGCAGTTAAGTGACAAATCTTACTCATGTTGCTCATGAGGCTTTTTATCAACTGAGTGAAGAGACTTGGTGTAACTGACTGTTAATGGCCTTGCTCAAAGGTCCAACAGTGGCTCTCTGGTAGTCCTGCTATTTGAACTCACAACTGCAGAGTACCTTAACCACTGCCTGCGTGGTACCAGTTTTTGATTTGTGGGGGTGTGTGTGGAGGGGGGGGGGAACCTAAGAGCCAAAAGGTTCGCTTGTGCTTACTGAGGGTTAAGATTAGAGTTCGATTTAGTTAGGGTTAGATTTAAAGACGGCTCAGTTTTTTGGGTAAGCATTAAGTACTTGCATTAATAATTTTTTGTGTGTGTGTGTGTCATGGTCAGTGTGGGTTAGCTCAGTAAAACATGACTGTGTGCACACATATTGAGAGAACATCGTCTTCATAATGAGACACACTGATGCTAGCAGTTCATGTTCTGATGTTCTGTGCCAGATTACTGCTCTGCCTTTTACCTTGTTACAATCTGCAAGCAGTACATCCAGATTGTGGAGAGATGACGTCTGACTGTCTCATTCTCACAGTCATGTACACTCTCTGCACAAACACACACTCACGCTTGTTCTTTGCTCCCCTCCCCCCATTCTGACTCTTCTCTATTTCTAGTCTTTGTCTGCCCTCTAAAGGCCAAGAGGCTGCTACTGGAAGGGTGTGTGCGCGCGCGCACGTTTTTGCTTGCAAGTTCCTCAAGTGGCAAAAGCACAAACATTAGGCATGAATTCTTCTGCTCCTGTTCCATTCTGCATGTGTGTATGAAAAAGCGCATGGCATAGGGAGCCTAATTACAGACTTTCAGATCTAATCCTCTAGGTGTTTTATTTATCTGCCAAGCACAGTTTTTGCCACAGTAAGCCAATACCTGGGCTCACTTCAATCACTCTCTGTGATGCACGAGCCAAGACTAAATCCAGGCCAATCATGTGTACGTGTGTGCATGTGCGCACTGACAGATGTGGATTTCATGGGCCATTCTGAAGAATAGGCAGCGGCTTATACCATTGTCCGGGGGGAGGGAGGCCTGCACGTAGCTTGCATTTATCAGCGACAGCTTTGTGTGTGTGTTTGTTTGGGAAGGTGCACGCGCCTCAGCTTTTGTCACATTCCGGGTTTTGGGCTGTCAGATGCTTTGACATGGCGGTGGTAGGGAGCAGCTCTCTCTCTGAGCCGATGGGTTTGATATAGGACACCATGGGAAAGTAAACAGAAGCGAGTGTTGTGTCATCCTGATTTTAAACGAGACACTTGTCTGGCAGTGAATATGAAAAGCTCTTATGCCTTTCCTTTCTCACATTCATGCATGCTGGCATTTCCAAGGATGTAGATTTTAATTACTTTCCTAAATGCTCAATGTCAGTTCATTTTTATCTCCCACTTTAAATAAGGCTTCAGTGCTTAGGAACTACTTGTGCATTAGGGTCTGTCTGAGTGTTTTTGCAAGAATATGTATCCATTTTTATTCGAGTCCTTTATTCTTTTTGGCTGGAAACAGTGCTATTGAGGAAAAAGACTGCTCACTGAGGAGCTGGGATTATTTTCTTTTTGTTGTTGTTCAAAACTTTTAATTTGGGAAATGTTGTTTGGAAAATTTCTGCAGACTTTATTCATGGAGAAAGCATTCAGAGACATTAGATGGAAAAATCCACCAGTCTAGGAAAAACTTGCTGAGTCGGATCGAATTGTCAGATCCAGAGTTCTGAAGTAACGGTGTGTCTGGGACTGACCAATCCTACCCACTCCCACAGCCATTTATTTTTGTTCATACCCACCCATGACTAGTTTTCTTGTCAACTCCGTTGGTTCTAATTCACAAAATATAAATACGTTGGTTATTTAAAGCAGCATGGGCTGACCAGGGGAAAGTATGGAGTGCTGTAAAAGCACAGCTCAAGCCTTGTTCAGGATGCTATTGTTAATGAAAGTGGCCTTTCTTTGTACTGCAAGCTTTATAACTGACGTCCTGCTCTCACCTGCATAAGAGTAAAAAGAATCCTGCTTCTACAAATCTTTTGGGTCCCATAGGATCCAGTTCCCAATGCACATCTACTCTGAAGTGGACAAAGTCTTTAAGAGCTACATCATTTAATGGTTGTGAACATCCAGTAGTTTTGTAGTAAGTGGTTTTTTTTTTTTTTTTTTTTTTTAAACTAGTATCCTTCCTGCCCCTTCAGAGGTCTTGATATTTAGCCTATAGCCAGAGCCAGTCAACACTAAAGTCAACACTATACTTTGAAAACTCCTGTATTTCTATTTTATAATATGAAAACACAAAAGAATCAGAACAGAGCAGTTGGTGCAGTGCATCATTTTCAGTAGCTAATTTCCAGCAGCTCCTCTTCTAGAACTTTTAACTTACAAGTGTTAATTTATTGTTACTACAAAATGCTGTCCATCTTGGCTAACATGTACAAGGTCTTGCGAGAAACACATCCAAAAGAAAACTGATTTTTACAGGCATGCCACCATTTTCTCCTTATTAAAACTCAGCAATCTTGGCAGCAGGCAGTTTGGATAACTTTGCTTGTAAGTGTGATCCTGACTTGTCACGAACTCTGTAAAGAAATCAGTTTAGAAAGCCATTGCTTTTCTTCAGCATGAATATGTATATACAGTACCAGTCAAAAGTTTGGACACACCTTCTAATTCAATGGTTTTTCTT
>JAOTRR010000030.1:13560126-13577609 GCA_028570945.1 Gogo arcuatus
TGTGTTCACTATCATTTCCAGGGGTGCCAATAATAGTGGCACATGCGTTTTTGTTAAATAATTTTCTGGATGTGGGATTTGTTTTTCTCTGAATAAATTTATTTCAGTTAAAGGTTGGATTTTTCTTATTTTTTTCAGTGTGAGATGAAGCTACTTCACCAAAAGGTGGAACCAAAAAAAAAAAAAAAAAGTCATCAAACATACTGTAAAATTAACGTTAACTGGAATTATGGACCTGAAAGATTTGGACATCTGAGGAATTTGTATGCAAGCACACAAGGATCACCACTTTTTAGCAATGTAAAAAAGCATGTAATATGATGATGGAAGTAATTTAGTTAGTAGCTCTTACTTTAACTTTGATGCACTTAATGTTCTCTCTCTGTAAAAAGCTCATTAGTGGTGCTGTGAAATTCTGTGCATTGGTGGTGTTTTATATGAAGTGACAGATACGCAGTGTGTGAAACGACACTGTAGCAATCTGCTCGATTAGGTCAATGTCAGTGTGTGGCTTGATCGGACTAGCCATCATTTCATTGTCACAAGAAGTTTGCCATGGAGTGTGAAGCAGTAGCCTAGAGGAACAAGTGGCAGGCAGATCGTTGTGTGAGTGTGTGTGAGTGTGTGTGAGTGAGAGAGTGAGAGAGAGAGAGAGAATGTATCCACACAGTGTCCCCTGGCTGAACCCTGCTATATTCTCCCTTATGAACTTTAAACCCTTAAAAACATTTCATATTCAACTTACAAGGTAATAGACACAATGTCATAAGGAATCAACAGGCCTTTTGGCTGAGAGGAAAGCCACACTCGTACCACTGGGGCTGTAGAACCTGGATAAGGTGTACAGCAATGCCCAGTTAGCAACAGTACTGACGTCTTGGAATGGTACTTGCGGAGTAACTTTCAGTTTATTGGTCCAGTATGCATCAAGTGGAAATGGAGCACCACTGGCCAGATGTTTGGGAGGTGGACAGTTCTTAGCACTGACATGGTAGTGACATTATTAAGGTGTTGTACTGTGGTGTCACGTGAATGTCAGGCACAGTAACATCGCTAAATATCCTTCTTGCTAGGGTACCAAGAGTACCGAAGATCGGTAGAACAAGCAGTATTGTAGACCGTTGATTGGTCAAACAGACGACAAGCCGACAAGTCAGACAACCTCTGTTACGACCTCCATTTTTGGGGGGTGGGGTGGGGGAAAATTATACATTGTCAAAAAGTGACTTAGTATTTGGAACAAAAAAAATGTGCTGTGGTACTAACTTTTCGGTTGCACAGTACAGCACAGCAATCTTCAGTATAGTGTCTCGTAATATTTTCATTGAATACAGCTGGTTTTAGTGTGTGCTGTTAGACCGGTCTTTTAAGATTCTTGCTCGTCACACTGAGATGGTCCTTAGATGAATTCTACACCAGACTCTGCAATCATGTTTTCATTTCAAATTATATGATAAATCCTCCAACAGCAGATCTGCACTTAAAGAAAATTACTCCCTTCTGCTCACGTCATCAATCAGTGCAATCCAGGCTCATGTAGGAAACGGGGTTGCTTAAACAAACATTTTTCACAATGAGCTTGAGATAATAAAGTTGTATTTTCTTTTCTGTCCATTACCATGTTTCTTTTGTTTTACCCCTGACGCTACCATATTTGTGAGTTTTGTGTAATCCTACGCTGTCCTCCTATTGGTGGCTTTTCTATTAGTGTTGTAGCAGTGACACTGCCACAACTTTGTTGTCGACTGCAAAATCGGGCCAAAACTCGTACAGTACCTGGATTACAATGGAAAACTCAATTTCTTTTGATTCGCTGCTCAGGGTTTTGTACTCATTTCATGCTGTTGATGTGTTACTGTTGATGGAAGGAAACAATGGCACCACCTCACAACCTGCTACTTCCATTGGTCATGTCATGTGATCAGAAACTAGGGTCCGAGTAATTCTGGGTTTGACATAGTAATCATGCTGTGCCAGATCACTCTGTGATCAAAATGTGCTTTTAGAGACAGTAGACAGTATCCTCCTCTTCTCTTTCTGTCCACTGACAGGTAAATATTTTTGGTATGTGGAATGTCTCTGGAACCAGAAATGACACTGATTTGTTTAAAAACCCCAACATGTCAGTGACACTGCTGTGCTAAGAATGGTCCATCAGTCAAATCATATCTGTCCTATGATGGTCCCTTTCCTGTAGATGTAGCCAATAAAATGGCTGTAGGTGCCAGATAGATGTACCTTTTTAAAAAAATTTTTAATATATATATATATATAGTTTAAAATGAAAACAAAATGTTTGTCATCACCACTTTTAAAGCACTACTGCAGATGTGTGCGCGCTCCATTAAGCCCTAACCTTTTCTTTGTTATGTAGGTTCTGTGCTGTTGCAGTTGCGTGATTGTTCTGGTCACACTCCTTTGGACCTGGTCTCCTGTGCGGCTCTGCGTGAGGAGCTCATACGCTGTGCTGAAGAAGGAGACACAACTCTGACGGTCCAGAGCGCTGAGGTGAGAGACATGACCTTTGTGGAGACCTGCTCATGTCTCCTCAGCTGCCTCCTTCTCACCTATTTAGTGGAGCAGCACATCCCGTCGTATGAAATTGCAGAGCCGGTGCTGGAGCTCAGTCCCTCTACAGCACAGACACTGCTTACCCTGAACCCAGAGACACTAAGCTCACACTGGGGAGACTGTACAGCAGGGGCCCTGGCCTATGATCTGAGGACTCTGATGAGCATGGAACAGTATGTGCTGCAGCTGAGTCCTGCGCTGGTACACTGCCACGGGACACACACCAGTCTGCTCATCCAGCTGCTGAAGGACCTGCACGCTGAGGGGACGGCTCTGCTCAACGGCGAGGCTGATCTGTGACCAGCACGCTTCCCAAGAGCTAGTTCTTATTAATTTGTTGATGGGACCAAGGGAAATATTCAGTCGTTTTATTAGGATTGTAGATAGTGGTGGTATTATTATTATTATTATTATTATTATTATTATATTGTGTTATGCTTAGCTATTCAGCTTAAACTACTATGTACTTTCCACTCTGACCAATATTTTTTTTTCTTTAAAAAAAACACTTGCTACAGGGCAAATTAATAGTGATGCACTTATGCAAAGTTAAGAAGTGAATCTCAATAATTAGTATACTTTACAAGCATAAAGAGACAAGCTTTAGTAAATGTTAAATAATTGTAAAATAAATCCACTAGAGGCTGTCAGCACCTGCTTAGTCTCAGAGCAAAACTTTACCTTTAATGAACAGGGATTCGAATAAACACCAGTAACCTGGTCAGGTTTATATCCCAGATTTCCAAGTACCCTACAGCATTAAACACAAGTAGTCAGGGACAACGGATACGTTATTAGTTATTTTATATAATCATCTTTATATGTATATAATTATATCTGCATCATAATTTAATCATTTAACCATCAGGGATAGTGACCTGGACCCCTTCTGGTGCACGTGCCCACGTCAAGATCTTCCAAGAAGTAATGAAGTGACATTTGACATAGTGTTTGTAATAAATACTGCTGTGATGCAGCTATCTTGTTCTGTGACCTTGCCTAGTTCTTGCTGAGTCAGTGCTGATCTCATTCACAAGGAGCCCTAGTGCTCATGCGGTGTTGATAGAACCACAGTTACATGCATAACTAGCTTTCTATTTCACCCCTCCTGCCAGGGGCATTGGGAATCATCTGGATAACCTATGCTGCAATGTCCTGAGGAATTAGGACTAACTGGAAAGGTTTTCCAAGATGGCTGCCACACACCCTCCTGAGGTTGTAGAACTTAGAGATGATGTACTGCGATGCTCAGATAGCAGCAATGCTGACTTCTTGGAGTAGTATGCCTCTAAGTGATGCCCTGTGGCATTTCACAGTAGTGGTTGGGGCATCTAGCCTAACTGTAGGCCATGGTGGTGATGTCCATTACCCAGTGGACCTGCTGTCTTTCTTTTGTGGCAGATGAATAGTTAATCTGAGGTATCAATCAGCTACCCATAAAGCAGTAAAATGGCTAATTTATTGCCAGTACGTGACGCATCTTATGTTCTCACTAGAACATCACTGCATGTGTATTCAGCGTTGGGCAGCGCACACCAGGACATCTGGCGAGACCACCAGCAACGTGATAAACATGAACAATGGGCATGTGGCCCAGGCCAACCTGCACGTCATGCCAGGGAGCTTGGACATGGTTGAGCTGTCTGTCCAAATCTTTCTTTAAAGCTCAATAAAATCATTGTGCTGAGGCACAGTGAATTCAGCGATGTGTAAAATGTATAAAAAATACACTTGCCAAGACAGGAGAGATGACTTTGTTGAAGGTCTCAGCATACATGTGCACCTAGTTGTAACTTGGTCACTCATGCTTAATATTGTCATGATTTTGTACACTGGTGTAGAAGAGGGCAATATGAACGTAGTTTTTCCTGTAGTACCTCGTCCAGTTTAATGTCTAGTAACCTAATTGAGACTTTTAGCAAAAGGGTTTTAATCACTTTGAGAATTATTATAATACTGTTCTGCTTATACTATAAAAGCAGTACAAGTTCAACAGAAAAGATGCTTCACATTTATGAATATGATCCCTTATCTCGTGATTCGTAATTGTCACAGGTTTACTCAAACATTTATTTCTGAACTCAGCCTGAGGACTATGGCCTCTACACTCTCCCTCTGCACTTATTTCTCCATAGTGTAGCTTGTTTACAGGTCTGATGTGTGAACTTTTAATTCAACCCCATACCATGTCCTCCTGTGTGGTACGCTCTGTGCTGGCCCATGCTAAATAGACCCCACAGAGGGCAGGACTTATCCCACTCATATGATGCTGGACAGAGATAGATCAGGCTCATCTGTGTGCCAGGTGGGGTTCAGGGTTCAGACCCTTTCACTCTATTGATCCCATTACAGCCCTTTGGGTCAAAACCAAAAAAAAAAAGCCCAGATCCCCATGAAGGATGGCTCATTTCCTTGAGGCCGGGCCTTTTCAACTATGTTGCGTGTTCTTGAGGTGACGAGAGATTGGTACAGCAGGGTAGAACATTAGAGGCAGGATTAGAGCTAAACCCGAGACGTACAAAGAGAGCCTGCACCTGACAGCGCAAGAGCAATGGTAGGTCTCATTAATAACAAACCCGAGTGTTCTTGCCCTCTTTTCTCATGTAGCGGTAATTATTAGCGTCTGGCTGCGCTGTTATTTGTAGCGAGGTGCAGTGTGCGATGTTCCGTGCTCATATTGAATAACAGCAGGGATCAGACAGCGGAGGGACGGCCAGACTAATAAATGATTAGGGTAGGGGAGCACAGTGGCTCAGAGCACAGGGGAGGCCCCTCTGGCCCCTTCGCATGAAACGAGCAGCCCCTCGATCACTCAGTGAGTGGGTGATATGTACATGTTTGCATCAAAGCCTGATTTCTTCGGTGGGAAGCAGAGGCCCAGCTGGAGTCGAGTGCGCATGCAGCAACTGCGGCAGCGCAGCAGGACGATTAATGGTGGCTGAAGGAATCCGAGATGACCGATTAGACACACATTTTTGCGTTGAGAAACGCCTTGTACACACCTGTATTTCATTCTACTGCAGACCCACCACACAGAATCCGAGAAAGTAACTAGCACTACACCTTGTACACCATGTGATCTGTTGAGCTTTGGATCTGGAATTACCTCCGACTGACTTTCTTTTCAATGAACTGTTGCGTGGTACATCCCCCTCCACCCCGAGTGATGACCAATACAAAAGCAAGAGCTGATAAAAATATTTAATAATCTTCATGTCTCATTCTTAAAATTAATAGACATTCATCTAAGGCAGTTACTGAAATATTTTAGCAGTGCTCTCCCATTCCACCTTTTCCTGCATTAATTCCCATCTCATCCAACCACTGGGAGCTTAGTGATGATGGAACAGGCACAAATACAATATCTTTAAGGGAAATGACACATTTAGAGCTATACATCATAAACATCTTACCCTTTACAAGCATATATATATTTACATGAATAAAAAACAAAACTTAAATAAACAGATTTAAAATTCAGTGCAAAAAAAACTGCGGTAACTTTTTTTGCCTTTTATGGAAATGTTACATTCTACATTGATAATGTTAAAAAGGTCCACTTTGGTTTGCTTGCAAATGTAGATTATATGCATTTTGAAAACTGAAACCAGGTCTTGGATGGGAGATGCACAAGCCACACGATACGTCTACTGAACAATTAAAAGAAAGTTGAACAGCACATACACATTCAGGCTTAGAAAAGTCGTCCCTTTCAGCAGTTTCCAAACATTTCTTCAAGAGTGGTCCTTTTTTATAATGGAGATCACTTCGGTACCATCAGTGTCTTGGTCAATGGGGAGTGTGTTGTCTTTGTAAAGAAATGCTTTCAGACAAATCAATGGGCTTTCCATATGACAGATGTGCTTATAGAAAAGCAGCCATAAGGGAGTGTTTTTTTAAAACTCCTCATGGAAGGACCGAAGCCTCCTCTGATGGTGCTGTGATCTTTCAACACTTGCTCAGCAGAGATCCCTCAGGAGGGTCCCTACAGGCCGAGCTGTGACCTCTCACTCAACCGAATGGATGAAGGAGAGGAAAAAGCATGGCGTGCCAAATTCAGAAAGGGATGACTGGAAGAGGTTCAGAAAAAAGGGCATGCTACGCCCTCTTGGTCCTCTTCCCTCCACAGCAACGGTGGTAAACTCCTGCCCTGTGCCGCACCCCTGCCAAGTCCCTGAAGCAGCTTGTCACACACTATTGACATTTTCAAGAAAGCTATTCCCTACAATGAAGACACCCACAAAGCTGCCCTCTAAGTTTGGCTGCCTGTCATCGTTTTTGGAAACTGAATCTACAGTAAACGGTGGAAAAGAGACGCCTTTGTAACTTGATTAGCACGCCGTGCACCCGCTACACACCCTCCATTCTGCCCACAGTGACATCCATATTAGCAGGGTGGCACCTCGTGGCGACCCGGACACACTGCAGCGCAGCTCGAAAGAGGCAGGGAAAAGATTTAGGGTGGGCTAGCGTTCAGTAACCAAAATGGATTTTGTCACCAAAACTAATATGCCTCTTGTAAACATGCCAGTCGTCTTTTTTTTTTTTTTACCGCAAATACACCAAGCATGCATCATTCATCCTCTTAAAATAACCTGATTACCTAAAACAAATATCCCAGATGAATAAATACTGGCTCTCGGGCCAGGCAGTTGTTTTTTTTTTCCCCCAAAACACTTTCGTTGAAGCTATAAATCGAACTGTAAAGAGGCTTAGCTGACAACTCTAATAACTGCTCTGGAGGACGTCGGGTTTCAGCGCACAACCTTACCACATTGTGGAAATTACAGGGTGCAAACTGCAAGCTAACCATCATATTTCCCCTCCAAGATAGAGACGTGATGTGCCACTGCGGCTGCCGGTATTATCAGCTGATCCTGCTATTTGTGGCTGAAGCCATTCCCTGTCTCTGGTCTCCCTCTGCTGCGCTGGAAGGACACCTTGGCTTTTAGAGCCATCTGCCTGATGCCAGCCAGTGACAAATAGCTCCTGCCGTACGACTCTAAAAGGGGTCAAGAGTTTTTCACACTCTCCTCTGCACTAAAAGTAAACAAGTATGGCGGAAACCCTCATGGTAATAATTAAAAGTGCTCCTCTATTTTCACATTCACCATTTGTGCTCCTCTGTCGAGACAGAGGATTAGAGAGAGAGAGAGAGAGAGAGAGAGAGAGAGAGAGAGAGAAGGAAGGAAGGAAAGAAAGAACACCTAGCCAGTCAAAATCAGTGCCGGTCCTCGGCATGCTAAGTCTGAGTCCATGGGAGAAGGAAGAGAGCTATCCTGGGTTATTTTTCTTTCTCTTATTTGGGCTGTGACTTGGATCCAGTTTCAGCTCTCGGTACTGCACCTGTTAAAACACACACACACACACACAGAGAATCAGGTGGGCAGTGTTAAGAATGCATTGATAGTGGGTCTGTGTGGGTGAGAAGCTTCTGAAAAGCAAACAGCACTGAGGTCTGGAGATGGGAAAGAGCATCCAAGAGCTTCTTCTAATAGCTTTCTTCTCATACACAGAACTTCCTATGCAGAGCAGTATTAGCAATGCCATTTCATTTTTGTGTGTTTCTTAGCCATAATCTTCAGTGTTTTTACATAGTAATCACATAACCAGACACAAACAGCACCGTTATAATTCATAGAGATGGAGCAAATCACACCGGAGTTACTATACAAGGTGTGAATCAAAGAGGTCTGGGAGAGGGCATGTTCAAGATTTCCTCACCAGCTTATATTTACCCTGGTCACAATTTCATTTTAATCTCCTCTTTTGGCCTGCAAGGCTGGCGACATTGAAGCAGACTTAATCCACATATTGTGCAACTTTTTTCGCTCAAATCCCCTTTAATCAACGGACACAGGAAAGATAGTTTATTTCATTAGGCACAGATCCTCTGCAAACAAAGCCTGTCACGTCTTGAGAAACCAAAATGGTTTCAGGGGCTGGGGAACATTTGCTGGAGACTGACAACTGACAGTGAACTGTGTGTGGACCTCTCCCATCAGCTGGACCTACCTGGGCCAGAGAGTGAGGCTGGAATACACCCTGGATGGGATACTAGTTCATCACAGGGAACCATTCCCACACACACACCCCAGGGGCAATTTAGCACATCCAGCTCCACCTACTGCCATGTTTTTGGGAGGTGGGAGAAAACTGGAAAACCTGGAGAAAATCAACATGGACATGCAGAGAACATGCCAAACTCCACACAGACAGTAACCCAAGCTCAGGATCAAACCGGGATCCTTTCCGGAGCTGAGCGGTGGCAATGCTAAGCTCTGTGTCACAGTAAAATGTTAGTAAAATGTATGCACAGACAAATTAGGAGCAGAATTTATAAATCCCTTTGACTAAATAATTCATAAAAGCAAAAATGTTTCACATAAATGGTATTAACCGCCTTTAAACTTATACATTTTTTTAAACAAACAGGTTATTCATTCTTTCTCCAGTGCAGTGAAAGTCCAGTCTGGTCTCTGATAAACACAGCTACACTGCAGATGTAGTAGACGCAGATTGGGTGGGAAAATGCTGGTGAATTCCTTTAACCTCACGTACAGTGAGTGAAATTAATGGGTGGCTTGCCAAACTAGGAGTAAGAAGAAGAAGAAACTCCAGACAGACCAAAAGAAAAAAGGAACTGCACTCTGTGCTCAGTGGTGGTGAAAGAAGACAGACATCATGTGCTTTGGTCACAGATGAGCAGGCAATTATAGTGCTGGTTTTCATGTTGCAGTCGTGCGAAAACATCAGCCATGCTGCTGGGCTGCGAAGCATCTGACGTCATTCCTGGTGTCTCCCAGAGAGATCTACAGTTTATCTACTGCTGACTCAATACAATCATGAATCAGTAGTGCTGGGAGACAACGATCTATCTGAAGACAATCTCAGTTAGAGATGGAGAACTCATCTATCCTCCATCCATCTTGCAGAATGGCGAATGAACAAACCTCCATAACATCACAAGCCGACATCTGAAGAGGCTGTTATCATGCATACGATTAAAGTATTTTTATTAAAGCATACGTGAAGCAATCTTAATGATTATTTAAAAATACCTGGGCCTAGAATAAATAATAGAATAAACTGGAGATCATGATGACCAGAATAGAGCAAGGACAGAGTTATGCACCCTTTCCGAAGAGCTGAAGGAAAAGCCTATAGGATCATTATATTTTGATCTCACTTCCTGGATCTGCAGCTGACTTTGGAAACCTTCCTGAACTAAGTAAACAAAAGTTTGCATGTCTAGGTGACAGGATACAGATCAATGTTCATGAACCTAATGGAAGAAAAGAAGTGGGTGATGAAAACAACAATAAAGTGCTATCAAAAGAGTCCTTCAGAAAAAGCGACTGCCACGGAGATGTTCTTCACGTTACAGGTTCCATTACAGTTAACGGGTGACAGCTCTGCCATCTTAATTGGAGCAACATACATTCACCCTTTTAATGATGGAGAGCTGTCCCGCCAAATAGAACCCGCTCTCTAAGAGAAGAGCGGAGACAAGAAGAACAGACTGGGAGGAAAAGACGTTTCTGTTAGGAAGAACAGTCAAATCAGTATGGCGAGATAGCAATTTGGAGAAAGTGGCTGGCACAAAGCAAACATCCATGGGAGAAGACCTTGAGCCGCTCAAAGGCTGCTCCACCCTCACTCCTCTCCCCCATGCTGACAGCAGCAGGCTTTGAAGTGTGTGCGTACAGAGGTGGCGCCATGTACGTGAGTGCTTCGTTTAGCGGTGTCTCAGGCACCGTCCCGGGACACGATGATGCTGAACGTGCTGTCGCCCTGCCGTTGAGCAGGGATGGGGATTTGAAGCCACAGAGGTGACAGGCAAATATAAATAAGTAAATGAAAGGAGAACATTTTAATGATACTATGCTATGCTCTTTATACAGGAAGATAGAGGGGGGGGGGAGATCTTCCCTGCTTCATCTCCAGTGACACCTAACCTAGCATTAGGGCTATTAAACGCGCTCCTAAAAAAGGCACAGGCGCTCACAGATGAGAGAGATCTATTGTCAAGAGAAAGCGACATGTGCAAGCATAGAGAAACTTTAGTTTTCTGTAGTTTTGGGATGTGCACTAATTGCTAGATACTTGTACTGCTGATATACACAGATGAGAGTGCCAAGACTAAAGCCACAGAATATGAGACCTCTAAAATAGTCTGGAACGTTTCTGTAAATAGTGCCTAGTCCCTTTTTTCTTCCCTACAAAAGCAGATATGCCTTATTTGGGTGATGAATCGGCTTCATGCCGGAACACTGTGTATGTCTTTTCATTTGCATACACCATAATGGCATTCTCACATGCTAATTGCTCGCGTCCCACTTTACATTCCATGTCTTCATTGGCTAATGGTATCATAAAACATTCGAGTGATAGGACATGTCTCTAATACTAGGTTGCACATACTTAAGTCAGCAACAAGAGCTGGCCTCGTTTAAGGGACATAAAAGATTCCCTTGGATCAGAGAGCTAGCTTACTCAGGCATGAAATCAAACCAATTCAACCGAGGGTAATATGTACAAGGTAAAGCTTGTCTCTGGGCATACTGAATCAGAAGAAAATGCATAAGATAAAAAAGGTGTACTTAACAGGTAGCTACTGCACAGCAGGTAGCGCATATAGGATTCCAGCAAAGACCCTGAAGCTCAGCGTAGACCGGCTTTACGTTAAGGCTAAAATATAGTTTAATATCTCTGGAGCTCTTCTGAAAGTACACTTGAAGCATGCTTGCTCACTATATCTGCTAAGATTTTTCTTCAGGGGGTGAAATGCACACACCCAAACACACTGAGGTTATTCTGTATTCCCACAAAAACACCACTTACTGATGGAGTGCATTATGATGCCCTTTATATAAAGAGTCATTAGTAGCTCATGAGTTCGGCTTGTTCTGAGGCTCCTCCAAATGATCTGTAAAGAGACGGGTGTCTGCAGGGCTGTCGCTGTCAAGGGATGGTGCGGGAGGTTTGGGTCACAATGGGGCCTCGAAAATGGTGCTTCATTTGTCATCTGCATGAAACACTCGAGCCTGCTCCTGCCCGCAGGACACACCCTGATTCTGGGATGCTTAATTTAAGTCATTGATGTCCCTTAGCAGCGCAGAGTGCTGTCCCCCTTGGGCGCATGTAACCCAGAAAACAGAGGTGAGGTGAGGAGACCTGTGCAAGCAGCTTGCAGAGATGCAGAGCGGAACGTTCCTGAATCGTGCTGCTTCACATTATGTACCTTCTCAACGCAACATGATACATGGTTTTTTTACGGACTAGCCCGAGGTCAATGTGCAACAACCTGGCACAGATTACCCCTGTGGTTAAGTCCTCCGAAGTCGCGCTGACCCTACCTCATTAGCCAGCGCCTCCTCCAGGCCTTCCTACCTGCCGGAACCTTCTGGGCTCCAGGTGTTGTGGCTAGATGAACCGAAGGAGCTCATCCAGAGCTCGTTTGGGCCGGGCCACGGAAAAGCCACGTGGGGGTGAGAGATTATGACCCTGTAAAGATCAAAGGCAGCCTGCCACACAGGGTTCATCAAAGGCAAGCGATTGGTCCTGGATCAGAGCCGCACAACGCCCCGGCAGTCAGCACCACAGGGCTTAGCTCACGCTGAGGAAGCCAGATAACAAGCAGGGCCTGCGTTTACAAGCACAGGCTTTAATTGAAGTTAAACAGTGGCACCTTCCCTTACACAGTATGCGTGTTTATATGAAGCCGGCTGCATGACACTGATCACACGCTTAATATAGAGGCAGAGTGGGAGAGGATTACTTTACTTTACTCTAATGGCTTACAATAACAAAGCATGGCGAGTTACTACACAGCAAGAAGTCCATAAATCTGTGTATGGCAGCTGGTGCAGATTTTACTGATTTATATTAGATTTGAATGGCACAGACTCGCAGATCACATAGCCCATTAAGCCTAATTCACATTGCATTACAGAATTACATTTAATCAATAGACGAAGTTTAACTGGCAGAAAGTGACAGTGTAAAGTTTAAGTGGAGTTTAACCCTTACATACTGCAGTTAATGCTGGTGACATTAGTACTAATGAGAGAGACTGTTTTTCTGGAATTTATTGTAAATACAATTTATTTCCATAACAGTGTTTTTTTTAATTAAATAATAGATCTAAGTTCCTGAAAAGGCTTTTGCAATACTTTGCTTCAAGTAATTTCTAGAGATGGCACCAATCTGATATCTGATACCAGAATAAAAATGATGGCTCGGATATCGGAGAAAAAAAAGAATGAACTTGATCCGATCCTATAAGAATTGGAAAAGCTTGGAATTGGGTTTGGAAAAGTTTTCTTTTTTAGAACTGGAAATGTTTCCGTGAAGAGAGACTTGATTGTATTTTTTGTTAGGACTGATTTTTATTATATTTATACTTTATTATATTTGCAACGTGAGTGATTTTTGCTTAAAACCTACAGTTTTGTGTAAGCCCTGTTTTAGCTATGCATTTTTTTCGTATGTATTTTTAAATACTTCAGCTGAAAAATATTAAGCATAGTGTTTTTAAAGAAAAAGATTTAATATCGGCTGAATATCAAATATGAATATCGAGTGGGATTCAATAGCGGCTGACGTTCAAGGTTTCAGTATCAGTATAGGTATCGAAAGAGAAAAAGTGATATTGTGCCATGGATATCAGCAGGACACAGTTCGTTAAATTGACAAATGAACTGATAACAGAGTAGTCAGTTTGTGCTAACAGCTAACATTTGTTTTTGGTGCTAAATAAGGGCAAAATTAAATGTGTAACAAAACTATAAAAATAACTCTAGATTAACTGCATAGGAAGTCTGTACCTCAAACTTTCTCTGTGTCCAAAAGTGTGTCCTACTTCCTCTTACCAACAAAATGCAAGCTGTATTAAGGTTATTAGTTGCCCACAGGAGAACACTATGGATAATAACTTATCACAGTGTACTGGCTATTCTCCAGTGTGCAACAAAACACCCAAAATAGTGCACTATGTACTGAATAGGGTGTTGTTTATGACATACATTCACATAGACACTAATAGACAGTTATTTGATTACTTAAATGGTCATGTAAACAGTACACTACGGTAACTTAAATTGGATGCAACAGGTTATTCAGTGCATTTATACTGTTTTTATACTATACTTTTTATACTTGCATACATAAAAAGAAGAGCTTATATCATCTTTGGATCAAAACAGAGATTACTCAAAGAAGGCAGCAAAATGTGCAATCTGCAAGTATAAAAACTCCCAAATAAACAGTTTAACTACAAGCTACTCGGTTGGAAAAGTAGAGATGCTACCCACTATGTCCACTAGACTTACAGATGAACTTCTTGCAACTTCAGTTCAGAAACGGCTCACATATTTTATGTGGTACAAGCCAAATAGCATGCTGTTAAGCTCCAGGAAGCAAAATGTATTTTGATAGTTGACCAAAGCAAAGATAAAAGCAGGTGCTGGAAGGAAAGATGGGGTGAAAAGTGACTGGCCACTCCATTACACCGGTAAAGTGTGTGCTGTGTAATTATCGACTGGAGCTTCGCTTGGACCTACTCTAAGAAAGATGGGTGGATGGACAAATAGTAGGGTAGTTGCAGAAATGGAAGGTGCACCTACCACTTGCACATCGGAGGGCACTCTGGAGAGGAAGTCCAGCAGCTCGTTGTTGTCAATGGTGTATGGGTCTCGCAGCTTCTTCGTGAATTTATTCACCCCTGAAAGTTGGGCAGACATAGCAGCATTACACCTCAATGAGGAGGGACAAGTGCACTTCAGCAGTGTGTCAAAAGAGGCTGCCTGCTACTCCAGCAACACAGGATCAAAAGGCTCTCTGAAACCCCATTTTCTAAGCAAAGATCGGCTGCCATTATACCCACAAGAGCACTGCTCTCTGGCCTTTGAGAGCTGCTGCTCAAGTCTGGAAGAGTGACAAAGGAACACAGACCATTAGCTATGAGGCTGTGTTTGGTCCCAGCTCTCCTCTTCAACGGCCTCCCTGCTGTTTTGGTGCCAGAAGTGTACAGATGATAGACACAGTTCATCTGCAACTTTACTAGAACTGCAGTTCTGACTTATTCATTATATTTTAACACACACTTCATATTGAATA
Source organism: Gogo arcuatus (assembly GCA_028570945.1). NCBI lineage: Eukaryota > Metazoa > Chordata > Actinopteri > Siluriformes > Anchariidae > Gogo > Gogo arcuatus. The sequence goes on from JAOTRR010000030.1 coordinate 13,574,818, forward strand.
TGGGATTTCATTTAGTATATAGCAATATTTATTAACACACATTAACGGTTACATCCTCAAGAGACATTCGTGACTCACCCCAGGCCAGGACGATGTATCTGAGAGGAATGAAGTAAACTATAAGGGTGGCCACACACAGTGCCACTATGGCCAGCCAGCTGAGAAAAGGCACGGTCCAATTGAAAGTACTGGGAAAAGACACAAGAGCGCAGTCAGTTTCTTTACAGGATTTACATCTGATGTTTAGGTAAGGTTGCCAGATTGTGTCTCACAAGTTGGGATACTCTTAATCTTTTGTGTTGTTTAATCTAATTCTGTTTAGCCACAGTTATATTTGGCCACAGTTTGGGATGTTAATTGGATTTCACATTCAGTCTAATCTGGCAAAACGTAGCACAGGCATTCTCAAACGTTTTACAGTCAGAGATCCCTTTAACTGTAAAAATCAAAATCAAAGATGACCTTGGTACATCAGAGTTATTTTTTTTAAAAAGCACATTATTATATTGTACATATAACAACATCAATATTATGTTTTTAAATGTACAATAATATATTGGATATTTACTGAAGCCACAACCTACAGAAAAATGTCATTATATTCCATTATTTATAGGCATACTAATGTTGATGGATTGTGATTTTCACAACTGTGACAAAATTAGAAAATCTGGGACCCCCTAGTTATTCTTTACAGAGAACCACAGCCTTAGTGTTACACTAAAACTAACGATGGACTAAACTTTTCTTCCTGTAGAATAAAAAAAAAAATCAAAGCTGATTTACTCATTGCATTATATGTGCAAAGTTTTTAACTTCTCACATTTCTTATCAAGCTAACACACAAGAGAGAATGTTTGTTGTGTGGTGGGATTAGAAAAAAAGAACAGTGCCTCCTCACTTTTTTATCCTCTCGCTGTAGGAAGCCACTTCATCCAGCGCATTTTGCACACTGATGCAAACATCCTGAATGGCATACAACTTGTTCATGAATCCTTTTCTCTCTGAGTCCTGAGAGAGAGAGAGAGAGAGAGAGAGAGAGAGAGACAGATGGATAGATAGATGGACAGAAAGAGAGAGACACATGGGCAGACAGACAGAATCAGACAGACAGAGAGAGACAGATGGGCAGAGAGACAGACAGACAGATGGGCAGAGAGACAGACAGATGGATAGACAGTCAGACAGATAGACAGAGACAGACAGATGGACAGAGACAGATGGACAGAGAGACAGACAGAGAGAAAGACAGATGGACAGAGGCAGAGAGAGAGAGACAGACAGAGCGAGACAGAGACAGATATACAGACAGATGGAGAGAAACAGAGACAGACAGACAGAGAAACAGACAGAGACAAACAGAGACAGACAGACAGATGGAGAGACAGAGACAGATGGAGAGAGAGAGACAGGCAGACAGACAGAGACAGACAGATGAAGAGAGAGAGAGAGAGAGGTCGACAGACAGATGGACAGACAGAGAGAGAGAGAGAGGGGTTGGGTACAAGCATTTTTTTTTTTTAAACCCTTAAGAACTAACCAGCATAGAGCATCAAAGACTTGGAGAGCTCTATGTCTCCACCTACTCAGAGTTCCTCATGCAGCATATGTGAAATTGGCAAGTAACCTTGTTTTGTGGAACAAAGAATAAGTATCTCTACCCTGACATTTCAAATGTAGATTGTATTGATCCTCTGAATTTGCTCTCTCCTTGTCCTTAGAAAGGGTAAGCCATGGTAGACTTTTAACTCACAGTGACATCATTGTGCTTGTCCTCATCATCAATGACATCATTTCAAGCATTAAATGTGAAACCGTTCAGGATTTGATGGTTGAGAAGAACTTTAAGAACTGTCCACTGGCACCCCAGTGCATGCCCTGGCCAAAACAAAGTCCGCTCTGGAGTTTTTGCCAGAGGGGAAGAATGGTCATGCAACAGTTAGGATAACAGGAGGTTCAGGAAATGCAGTGATCAAGAGAACACAGACACAAAGGCTGCTTTAGTGTGTGAACATGCTGGGACATTCAAACACACACAGCTAGTGTGTAACATGCAGCATGTACTTCTACTCTGCATAAGGCTAACTGACTTATCAACAACTTTTGTTTTTTCAAGGAAATAATGCCTTTAAAATAATTTAATACTATTTCACAGTGTAGTACCTTTACAAGCAAAATTTGTTTCAATGTTACACACTAAACTAGAGGTGAGCATATTCCTTTTTTTTTTCATTTAAATCAAATGTGCTCAGCATGCACAAAACATCAAACCTTGATGTGGATGGGCTACAACAGCAGATCACATCAGGTTCCACTCCTGTCAGCCAAGAACAAGAATCTGAGGTTATCATGAGCACAGACTCACCCAAACTGGACATCTGAAGATTAGAAAAAAAAATCACTTGGTTATTTTCCAGTTTTCAACTGTCCAGTTTGGGTGAGCTTGTGTCCATGTTAGCCTCAGATTCCTGTTCTTGGCTGACAGGAGTGGAACCTGATGTCATCTTCTGCTATTGTGGCCCATCCACATCAAGGTTTGATGTGTTGTGTGTTCTGAGATGCTTTTCTGCTCACCACGGTTGAGCTCAGCTCATAAGAGTGATTATATGAGTTACTATATCCTTCCTGGCAGCTCAAACTGGCCATTTTCCTCTGACCTCTCTTATCAACAAGGTGTTTCCACACAACTGTTGCTCACTCAATGTTTTTTTTGTTTTATGCACCATTCTGTGTAAACTCTAGAGACTGTTGTGTGTGAAAGCCCCAGGAGATCAGCAGTTTCTGAAATACTC
>JAOTRR010000030.1:13577700-13588726 GCA_028570945.1 Gogo arcuatus
TACACACACACACACACACACACACAGTATATCAAGGTGTATAATATTTTCTGTGGCCAGGAACCAGGTGTGTGGCATGGATGCTCACAGACAGTGTTGAGCCATGCCCAGCTCCAGCCTGGCACCACTACAGAGGCTACGCTCACGCTCTTCATGAAGATCAATTGAAATGTCAGTGTCATAGAGGATAATACCATCCCAAAGCCGGCCAGCTCCTTGAGTCTAAAGATCAAACACTGCTGTGCAAATGAGGGCACAGGCAAAAGGATAGGATACTTCTATACAAATGCTGTTACATAAGACATTTCTTTTAGTTCTGTATGCCATGCAATGTCTGTGATGACTTTTGTAGTGGAAATTAATGCAATTGCACTGATGTTATGTATAATCATGTTTGGATTTGCATCAATTTCACACTTGCATGATGTGTACAAGTACTCCAGACTGAACTGTACTGCCACAATAGGAATGCCTCACATTTTCCTTTCATGTCCCAGTAAAGAAGAAATGTGCTTGGGTCTTATTACATTGAGGCTCTATGTATGGAGTTTTAAAGAATCAAATCTGTCTATGATCTCTTTTACATGCATTCACGCAATTTTCCCATCCCAGGCTTCTTCCTCGTTTATCCTTCATGGTATGAAAAATAACCCTAAATATGGCCCACGAAGCCACACTGCCTCCTGAAAGCCAACACAAGACAAATAGATATAACTAGACACTATCCTGGGGTTATTTTTCTTTGAAAATATTCAACAATATTTCTTTCTTTCCTCCTTTCTCCTTGTTGCCATCTGGTTTGTGTTATCAACTGAAACAAAAGCGGCCCATATGCACCATTGTATTGGAGTCGGTGTTAGGAACACAGCTTTGAGAGATGTGGTATGTGTGTATATGTGTGTGTGTGAAGAGGCGCAGGTCATGGGGCTCTTCAGTCTAAACCATTGCCACATGGCCCTTGAACTATGAGCTCACTCTGATTTCCTGTCTTCAAAAGTGGACCGAAAGAGGCAGGAGGTTGAAATAACACCGGCCTGGAGAGAGGCTTGTTTTCAATGCTCCTCCGCATAGCTCTCTCGCACTCACTCTCACACACATATGCAGACATACGTGTGTGTGTGTGTGTGTGCGCGCACATATGAGGAACCTGCTGAAGAGCGCCCACCCCCTTCTCCCCTCAGGTCATTTGATGGAGATGCACTGTGGGAACCTGCTAATGCTACACATGGCAATTCCTCCACTTTATAATGCAGTACCAACACATTCAGACACACACAGAGACAGGCTGCGTGGTACACTCACACATGTAATATGCAGATCTAGAATGTTCATAAAGCCATTGTTGTGTGGTCAATTCTAATAACATTGTGAAGCAAACAACGATTACAACATTTTATGCATTTCAGAAACATTATTTCTGCAGAAATTTTAGTCTTAGTACCTGTTTGTATTGAACCTTTTAATACTTTATTTACTTTTTTTTTTTTAAATCAGAGCCAGCCTTATACATGGGCTCACCTGGGCTGTAGTCCAGGGTGAAAAGGAGCACCAAATTAATCAAAAGCTAAAATAAATATTTAGGATTTCAGTCCAACAATCAGAATTTTTCAAAAGAATTACTGTTGCTGCCTGGTTCAAATTCAGTACTTCTTTGAAATTAGTGCTTTTGGTTTGTGTTTATTTGTTTAAATTTAGACAATGGGGAGGGAATGCATGTGCAATCATGTGGGCTTTTGATATTAGCTAGCTTAATTGTCAATGTCAGAGCAAAAAAAGAAAAATACAACTTTCAGAGGGTGGATTATACTGAGGTGGATTTTTCAAGGACTTTGCAACAAGTACACTAAATGTGAACAACTGACCATAACAAATGGCACAGTATGTGCTTGTTGAACATCCCATTCTACATTTAGTCCCACTTTGCTTTTATAATAACCTCCACTCTTCTGGGAAGGCTTTCCACTAGATTTTTGCACCGATGTCAGGCGAGGCGGCCTGACGGCACACGGTCAGTGTTCCAACTCATCCCAAAAGTGATCAGTGGGATTGAGATCAGGGCTCTGTCCAGGCCACTCAACTTTTTCCACACCAATCTTGACACCCCATGTCTTCATGGAGCTCACTTTGGACACAGAGGCATTGTCGTGCTCAAACAGGTTTGGGTCCCTTAGTTCCAGTGAAGGGAAATTGTAATGCTACATCATACAAAGACATTTGTGCTTCCAACAGTTTGGGGAAGAAGCACATAAGATCAGGTGTCCACAGACATTTGGCCAAATAGTGTCTATCCTGACGACATGACTTCTAAATGGTGAGGAACTACCTTTGTATTTTATGGTAGGGATTTCACTTGGACTTGCTTGGCTCTGGTTCGATGGGCCACACTGCTGTCGGTTAACAGTCCATATTAGAGTTTGTCGTGTGGCTACACAGAGGTTTGATTCAGCTAATGTGGGGGCATCATGTCTCTTTAACTGCTGAAAGCTAGCCTCACATTCAGACATTCAGTTATTCCTGGTCAATAGCGCACAAACGGCACACTGAAATCAAAAGGAGAATCAATTGCTTTGGCTTTACTAGAACATTTTCTGTGAATATACTTAGAGAATCTGTATCACTGAAATGTTAGAGACCGCCACTAAACTGCAACAAAAGAGTGTTAAAATTTCCGGATTTCAGTAGGGTCTGCTGAATAAGAGTTATGAAATGCAAGCCACTCTAACTGATGATTAGCTGAATGTATTCAGTTGGAAAGGATTAGAACATATCATCAGTACACATAACATATCACAGTAGCTCCAAAACTAGTCGTAAAACAGCAAGCACCTTACAACACTCACTAGTTGGGAATAGTTAACCTCACATTTGTAATGAACATGTAATGGATTTTTAAATAATTATAATTATTAATAATTGACACTGATAGAGAAATAGAAAAATGGTATTCAGCTACAATTAATATATGCATGGCTGAATAGTTGCTATTATATCATAAATGGTCTGCTAATACCATGTTATAATTATATTATAATAATTACTGTTTTGTTTTATAACAGCCTTGATTTTTTTTTAAATTATTATTGGAGCAGGTGTAGATTCATGTCATGGTGTATGTACAGAACAGTGGTTCAAGCCCAAGGGCTCCCACAAGTCTGCTCCTGTTTCTGATCATGTTTTCTGGTTCCTGGGTACAAGCCCTCATCCACCGGATCAAGATAAAGATATCTTGAGGTAAGATATCTTCTTAGAAAGTAAGAAACGGGTGATTGCACAATCGCAGTGCCGTTTAGCCCTTTTAAAAATACAAACCTAACTGGGTTGTACTTTCAAAATGACCTTCTCAGTCAGTCAGTGTCACAAAGTCACAGAAAATAGAAAAAAAAAACAACTTCATTTTCTTCTTCACATGATCTTCAGAAACTGTGGATGATGAAACATTCCTGTTGAACATGTAACTTGTGGAATATACCAAATATGTTATAGGGGTGTATGTGTTCAGGTAACAGGGTTGAGCGAATGCTGTAGGACATTAAAATGTACAGTTTTCATAACCTATAATGGATGACTCATTTAAAATGAAGTTTTACTAAATGAATTCACACATTAGTACAAAAAATGAGATTTTGAAAGATTTTAATGATAATATTTAAGGGTAAATTGTAGTTATAGTGAGCTGGAACTGGCAAAATGCTGTTTTCAAAGTGCTGTAGAAAAGTTGTCTTGTTTTAAGTTGCTGTAAAGGACCGCTTACCTAAGTTTAAAATGTCTTGTAACTTTACATGCATATTTATAAATGCAATATCATTAAGACTCAAATGGCACCCCACTCATGGAATCAAGTCAGTCAGTACTCTATAGTGGTCAGAAATACTGTCCAATGAGGCATAATGGCATAGTAATTAAACAGTGCGAAATACAAACACATCTGTCCAGAACTACTCAAAAGCTTCCCCCCATTACAAACCTCCTCAGGGCTTACAGAACTAGCACATGTAATGGCAAGCACAGGCACATCCATCCCAGCCAGAGCCCCGAATCAGGCTATTCACACCTCCTCATTGCCACAGGAGACCCCCAGGTTCCTCACAATGAGCACACAGCAGGGGAGGTGGGTGGTCTTGATGGGACTGGCAAGGTTCTGGGTGGGCACTTTGGATGGGGCATAGCCTGTTTGTTAGTAATGACAGAGAAAGAGGAGGGGATGCTGTCCCAGGGGTGCCAAACTTCATTTACACCAAAGCTCAAGCTGCAATGCAAGAGGACAGACCCCCAGCTGGAGCTAATCCACACCCACAACCATCACGCTGCTTGTTCGGGGAGAGAGAAAACACGGTACTTTGATGTGCCCTGCACTGAAAGTAAGAGAAACAAAGCAGCTGATAAGAGATCAAGATGAAAACGGAATCATTTCAGCCAGGCTATGGTACTCCCAGGATGTAGCTATTATTTGTGCATCTAGAAAAAAAAAAAACAAGCCTTCTCTCATTTTGAGCCAAAGGCGTGTTGACCCAGACATTCAAAATTAGAGAGTTTTGTCCCAGAGGGGATCAAGGAGTAGAGCTCCACACCTTCAACAGCAAATAAAGCCAAGATGAGCTCCTGCCCCACCTCTTATTACACAGACATAAAAAGAAAAAAAACCCTTAAACTTCTTTAATATTTGATAAGTGTATGAATTTTCCAAAAGTAGTTCACTGATTCATTATGAATGGAATGGAAGGAAAAGATGTACAGGGAAATGCTTGTCAATGAAATCTTTGTGTAGGAGCACTCTGGGAGGTTAATTAAAATTGCATTACAATTAGATCTGAGGTGTGTGTCAGACTTATAGTATATGGGAAGTCCCCTGGCTGTTCACTTGATCCCAATAACTGCTAAATACTCTGTGCCAAAATTATATACATAAAAGAATTCATGATGCATAGCACCGTCTTGCCAAAACAAAACATGATTAAAGTGCAAAAGCGCAACAGAAATTCGGTTATGCCTTCTTTTTCTTTTTTTTACAGAATCTCAATTAACAGGAAATAAGTTGACACGAGGTAGTTAGAAATGTATCCTGTGGTGAATAAACCGCAGTTGAGAAAGCTGTTCTCACATGTATGAGGTTAGTTCTAATAGCCATAGTCTATCTTTTTTTCCCTGCATAGGTTAATAATCATGAGTACTAATTTGTATAATATACTGATGTGTGTTCTGGAAGATTATGTTGTGTTCTAGGTATGTGAGTCATGTTTGGAAAATCATGTACTTTTTTTTTCTTTTTGGGAAAGAAAATGCATGACAAGCCACAGTAAACCATGTGGTAGTGGACAACAAGGACTCAAGTGTGCTATTCCATACAGATCCAGTGTTCTCAATCTGTGGCCTGCTCACTGGAGATGGCATCCTGGGTCAGGGTCTAACACTGCTCACACTCTTACACTCCTTTTGTCAATTCAGTTCCATCAGATCACTGCCAAATTAGCAACTTCAGTAATAATGACGGGGGTAAACACACCTAGCAAAGGACATTTAGCCAATTTCTCATGTATAACTCAAGTCAACAGGTAAGAGTTTCTGTGTTGTTGTGTTCTGTCAGATGTCTCGTACACATTGAACTGCTTTGCTGCATATACAGGAATGTAATGTTGAAGCAGGTGCTCTTTTGGAGGGACACATGCTAAAAAGTGACAAAGTTCCCAGCCATAGATGATAATATTCTTCTCAAGAACTGTGATCATAAACAGAACAACTTAAATTAATACCATGTACTATAGGAATTACATCAATTTCCTTTCCCACATTAAAGGAAAACTCCACTCTGAAACAAACAAAATATATTTAGAGTGAAATATTATTGTGTTTAGCGATTCTGGTGCCAATTTGTTGGTTGTTTTGTCGTTATTCGCTTGAGACGTTAGTGTTTGTCTGGTCCAACAACACAAAGGGAGATCGCTAGCCCAGATACAGTGGTGTTTAATAGGAGAAAAAAAATTCCAAACAACCAAAAACATAAAGGATAACTATGAAGTTTCACTGTTAGCTCCTAAAAACAAGAACTTCTTTTCTCAATCACTATTTTCCATTGATCTTTAGTGTCATGTAGTGCAAGTGAGCGATCCACAAGGTTATTAAACACGACGGTGTTGATGGCAGTACTAGCGTGAAATTTGAAGCTTTGGAAGCTGATCTGTTTGAGCAGAGCGTACAGATGAGGACACGAAAGAGCTGGACAGACAAAAGGACTAAAGCACTGCTGCATTGTTCTCTTGCTCTCAGTTAAACAGCATTGTGGATAAAGTAGCAAATCTTTAGCTAAAGTGAAAACAGACGAGTATGCTGATGAAAAAAGTTTAAACCAAATCAGAATTTAATCATAAAATAAATCCTTTTTTACCACTAAAGATTACATATTGATAAATATGTAAATTATTATATTGTTATGCAAGTCATTCGTGGTGGATTTTTCCGTTAAGATACAGTAACAAAGGTCAGAATCTCGGCCGGAGAGCAGCTGTTATTAGGCTGCAATGGTAAGCAAGAACAGCCGATAGATATCTCTGTGTGCTTTTGGCGCCTCACCAACACAGCAGGAACGAAGCAGATGTTTTGTTTAAGGCAGGTATTTTTTTAAATAAATTATTTATCCTACTCAAGTAATGCTTGGGTGAAAAGGGTGAATGTAAACACTTAGTGGTTTATTTATTAGGTACACGTTCCTTGTCTCTACACTTATTGACCATTTTATCAGATACAGCTACCATATAGATCCACTTTGTAGGTGTATAATTTCTGACTGCAGGTCATCTGTCAGTCACCCTCTAACCCATCTAACCCGTCCATTAGTAGAAATGCACCACTAAAAGACCACTGCTAACCAGTTGGGTGGTGGATCACTCAACACACAGGTATGAGTGTATCAAGCACAGACGTTTTGCTGGAACTTTGAAACACTGTGTACTGAACACTGAACTTATTAGACATATCTACCTTGTTAGTGCACCATGTACAGTGAGAGACTATAGTTCATTCTTTTTAGTGCACCATATGATTCATCACCATGCTACAGTACCTGATACACTCATAACATCACAACACACACCTTGTTACTTTGGAGTGTAAAGTTAAAAAAAGGGTAATATTCTTAAAATTACTTGTATGTTTTGTGCTTGAACATGTGACGTTATAATTGTATGCAGACTGCTATTCTGAATGTCAGTTTGTTTGAAAAAAGATTTTCCCCAATATCTAGAAAAATATTATAAAATATTTATGCATATTAATTTTTTAATGCAATGTCAAAATAAATATGTCTTTGTCCGATAAACAGTATATATACAGGAAATGCACAGTACAACGCAGAAGTGCTTGGTATCCTACCCTCAGCCTGCAGAGCCTCTAAAATGTCTGCAGCATGTGAATTTGTAGCTAACTGTGCAGCTCCATGGCATCATTCCATCCACTCGCCTCTTCTGCTGAGCCTATCGCTGTGATAGCACAGTAAACACGCGTCAAGAAGAGAGACGACGAGGCAGGACAAGGTTTATTTTGGGCCCGACCTCTGCTTCCCACCACTCCCCCACTAAAACAACATCATTAGGCTCTAATGGGGCCGCCGGAGAACGGGGTTCACCTTCGCCATTACTCCCCAGGTGTCCACACCCAGCAGGCAAGCCACTCCATCAGCCTCAAGGTCAGGCCGAATGTTGCCCCTGTTTTCTCGCCTCTGCTGACACCCCTCACCAAACGCATCTGCACCTGCAGTCATCTTCCGACCCATCACGATGCCCCTCGCCCCTGCAGCGACCCCCCCTTGACCCGGATATGCCTGCTCTCCTTCCCTCGACCTCTCCGGATCTCAGGGAGCCACTTCATGATGAATGGCGTGCGATTAATTTTAGCAGACACTGCCGCGGATTTGCTCCTGTCCTCTCCATCTCCAAAAAACAAGGTCGTCATAGAAGAACAGGCATCATGCTGCTGGGCACCAACAGGCTCACCAATACAAACACAGTAATTGGGAAATAAAGCTCCAATTATGGCAGGTTTCAGTGGCAGAAAAATCCGTGTCGCCTACATCTTCCTGGTACATTAACAAAATGTTATGTACTTCTAACATGCTTTCTGAAATGTCACCAGCTTCTTCATTACACATTAATGTGCCAAGCTGAAATTCAGATGGTGCACAAGTGGAATTTCTACATTTTCAAGGTTTCTTTAAAAGGTATGCTGCTAAAAATGACAGAAACAGAAATGGCATTCCTTCCTCTTGAAGACAAACATCAAGGATTCACTCTCATAATTAATTCATAACTCCAGTTAAAAGAGTTCTAGTAACTGGCTTCCTTGCCTGTTTGGCACAGATATTGTCCTTTTTAGCTATGAGGTAAGCTACATATTTGCTGCTTCGTTTGGGGGGGGAGCGGGGGGGTCACAGAGCGACTGTCAGTCAGCCAAGTTCACCACTGGCTGCTATTTAATCGGCTCATGGTGAATTTCTGAGTGCACACTGTATACTTCAAGACTCACACACACACACACACACACACACACACACACACACACACAACTAGCAAGGCATGCTATTACTATCCCCCAGGACTCCCAAAGAAGTTGCAACGACTCAAGCAGAAGCAAAAGACACAGAGACAGGAAACAAAAGACAAAGGAAAAACACGTTTCTCTCCAGCAAGGCTTCAGAAAAAAGTGAAGTGATTAAGGAAAGATTGGTTTTACATTTACATTTTATAACTAATAGCACTTTAGGTGTCTATCAGGTCAAACAGTGTCTACTATAATTACCAGCTGTTCTGTGTTTCTCCAAAAACTTAAATGGTTTAGCAGCTATGACCAGGTTAGCAGTGCACAACTCCTACTGCCAGGCTGGTTCCTCCAAAGACAAGGGGATAAGAGTGATAACTGAGGACAGAGTGAGAAGACGGCGGAGGAACGGAGAGACACAAAGCCCTACTCAATGGGACAGACAATAAACCACAGAGGGTAGATACAGGACAAACCGACTACACTTACCACCATCACGCGAATCCATTCAAAATGCCAGGAAGCCAAAATATCCTCAAGGATATGGCTTCCGGGCAGACGGCCATCATGGGAGGGGGCAGAGCCCGGCACCTTGTGGACCAGAATAAATTGAGATCTTTGTAAAAGCAAGATTATAAAAGCATTACGACAAAAAACATTGAAGGTACTGAATGAATGACCTTGAATGAAAGGAAAGAATTAAAAATCGATCTTATGGGTTTGGCAAGAAAAAGAGACAGAGTTCCTCCTTGTGTTTTTTTTCCCTTTTTTATTTCCTTAATAGCCAAACATGATTAAAATGCAGTTCCTAGGAGTATCTCCCAAAAATAAAAGAGAGGGAGGGAAAAAAAACAAAAAAGCCAAAACAGTCAAAAAACATCTTTTACAGTCTTAAGCTTTTCATCTTTTCGAAGCATGAGGAAGAAAGAAAGAAAAGATCTCGGAGCAACAGAAACTTTTCTTCCCTTCCCTCCCTCTGCATTTTTCAGGACTTAGGGAAAAGGGAGAAAGCTCTTTACCTGAAGATATGCATAGTACATCACAAGCTCAATAGCCCCAGAACAAGTTCTAAGTCACAGTTTTTCAAAGTATTAAAAATAATCCCCGTTGCACTCTTTAGTCCAATTACATACTAGCACACAGCTATCGCCCAGATCAACCCCATCCCTCGGATCCGCCGGGCTTAGCGCTCCATGTGCTATCTAAAGATAAGCTTTGCATGCAATGCTAGATTCCAACTGACATAATTGTGCATGAATTGGGATCAGATTTTCAGCATTTCACGGTGCAAAGAGGTTAGCTTGTGTTTTCCCCTGTGAATGTGGCCCTGGTGGAATTGCAGAGAGATGAAGGGAATGAACAGTGAAAAAAGTGACAGAGACATAGAGAGAGGGGATCTGGATATAAAATGGGTATTAGGCTTGTCGACAGGCCCAGAGGTCATGGAAATGGGAGTATGTCGTTATGGCGCCCCACGGGCACCAAGACTCAGATACCACAGCAGTTATTACCCAGCATGCACCTGCCAGGGCATCGATAACCATCCTGGCTTCTATCAGACCGCCCCAGCTGCTCCCGTCAGCCTACGTGATGGCTGATTACTGATCCTAAATTCCAATGCAAGTCAAACCGCAAAAAATTGCCCATTCCTCAATTTTTTTTGGCTGATAGCATCTGATTTTCATTCACTGACTCAAAGGGCAATGATGAAAGATGCATATATCACAGTAAGAAGAATATAGTTATAATAAAAATAAACAGGCTTTGCACAGCAAACAACATGTCTGTGTTTCTTTTTGTGCTCTGCTATAGTCAATTCTCAGTTTTTTTTTTTTCCCCCCTGTGTGCCATGTTTGCCATTTTACACACAGGAAGTACCACACAGATACACTACTACTGCATTCAACAAACAGAATGAGAGAAAAAAAACACATCCACACACTTACAAACAGCTGTTGGACATGTGAGGAGGCGTGTGCTAGCTGTGGTAAGCCTGTGAGCTCAACATGATTGCTGCACGTATCTTATCTGGGATGACTCCTCCCAAGGCTTTGTGTGTGTATGTCTGTGCTGTGTGAGAGTGTGAATCTGTGTGTGTGTGTGTGTGTGTGTGTGCGCATGTAAGAGAATCGCTCCAGTGTTCAGCCATGCGTGCAGGCCTAATCTCAGCGTTCTTCCACCGGCTCTCTGCTCTATCCCCTGGGATAGTGAGCCTATCATCTAGCCCAGTGCTTCCACACAGGCCCTGGAGCTGATTAGTCTTCTACACACTCTGGACACAAATCCACACACTGCCAGGCTTGTGTGGTAAGTCATAGCTGTAGCCTCAATGCCATCAAATAGTGTTTGGTTTAAAATCAGATATCCTAAAGGGGGATGTTTGGGAATGTGATGAGCAGCAGAGGAAGACTAAGTACTGATGTTAAAATGACAGGTGACATGTCCTGAATGTTTAACTGGTTAACTGTCTATTTGACTGCATATTCTCACTGCATACTCATTT
>JAOTRR010000030.1:13734358-13745014 GCA_028570945.1 Gogo arcuatus
CACGGGAAAGAAAAAACGTGCGGTCTTTGGCGTTCTCCGAGAAAAATGAAAATGCGGAAAAGATTCTTTAAGTGGTTTGTCTCCTCCCTTATAATGTCTCTGTCACTACCCTTTCCCACTGGTACCATCAGCCATTGAACAGGTGAGAGGAAGCACATACTTCACTAAACTTGATCTCTGTAGTGTGTATTAGAAATGGTGATGAGTGGAAAATGTCATGCTGTATGGGCTAGTCAATTCACCTTCAATGTTCCAGACCTCCATTAATGAGGTACTCAGGGAATTCCTGCACACCTGTGTCATAACTTACATCGATAATATCCCAATCTATTTCCTGACTTATCTATTTACTGATACATTTCCCAGGTACATGCAGTGTTGCAGAAACTCTTGAAAAATAATCTGCATGTCAAGTTGGAAAACTACATTCTCATTCTTGACAAAAGTGGGGTGGAGATGTATCAGAACAAAGTGATGGCAGTGGCCTCATGGCCCAAACCCATGACTGTCAAAGAGGTGCAAAGTTTCCTGGGGTTCACCAAGACTTACTGAGGATTCATTAGGGGCTTCAACACTGTGGCAGCCCCACTGACCTCCCTCCTCAAAAGTCAGGAGCTTCAAATGGAATACTGGAGCCTTGGATGTCTTTGACAACCTCAAACAGTGATTCACAACGAATCCCATCCTGCACCACCCAGATCCTGACCTACAATTTAATGTGGAGGTGGATGCCTCTGAAAGTGGAGTATGAGCCATCCTATCCCAATGACAAGGTAACCCAGCTAAACTCAATCCATGTGCATTTTTCTCCAGAAAGCTCACCCCTGCAGAAAGAAAATACAATATGGGCAACCGGGAGTTGCTGGTGTTTAAAGCAGCATTGGAGGAGTGGAGCTATAGGCTGGAGAAATTTAAATACCCAGTTGTCATTATCACTGATCACAAGAACCTCGAGTATGTCAAGGCAGCAACAAGGCTGAACGCACAGCAAACTAGGTGGGCACTATTTTTCACCAACTTTAACTTTGTGCTCACCTACCAACCGGGTTCCAAGAATGGTAAGGCACCCTCTCACAAATTTATGAAAACTATCTAGTCGTAAAACCATTTTCCTCAAGTCTTGCTTTGTAGCCCTGGTGCAGTGAGAAATCATGGAGGAAATTGAACAAGCTCAGCAGGACTATCCCACACCTCCACAATGCATTAACCCATATCTACATGTCCATGTGTGAAGAAGTGATGTGCTGGGTACACACTTCCCTCAGACTGGTGGAGAACAAATTCTGGTGGGAAACCTTAAGAAGAGATGTGAAAAGTTATGTAAGTGCCTGCTCAATTTGTGCCCAAACCCAAACCCCATGAGTTATCCACTGTTATTCTGCAACCTCTCCCCATTCCACGACAACCTCGTTCACAAATAGCCATGAACTTTATCACTGATCTGTGAAATTCACAGGTTCACGCCACCATACTGACTGTTCTTGACTGCATCTCCAAGGCCTGCCACCTTTTGTAAAAGACTCAGTATCAATGTCAGTCTCGCCTCAGGCTAATATCCTCAATCTAGTGGCCAGAGAGACTCAATCCAGAGATCGGTTGATTCTTGAGACTCTACTGCCACAAGCACCAGAACAAATGGTGCAAGTACTTTCCCTGAGCTGAATACACCCAGAACTCCTCATTCACTAGTGCACAGGCCTCACCTTGTTCCAGTGTGTGCTGGAACTCCCCTCTTTTCCCATGGTCTGAAGTACTGTGCCAATTGTGGATGATTAGATGAGATGTAGTGAATGCACCTCCATCTGCAGAGCCATTCAATGACAAAATAGGCTAGCAGATAGACGGTGGCATCGACATCAACCGCTGCAACCAGATAGTCTCATTATCTACCCAAGACCTCTGATTGAAACTTCCATCCCAAAATACTCCAAGGGGTGGAACCCTGCCTGGTACAACAACCATTATTCTGGATTTGGTTTTCGATTTGTTCTTGTTGTTGGTGATTTTTCTGGTTATGACTCTACCTTTTTTGAGTTCATGTTTTGTCCAAATAAACCCTGTGCATATGTATCCTTACCCAATGTCTCTGAGTCCTGCATTGCAGACACAAACATGCAGCAATTTTGATGACTCCATTTGGAGTTACCAGAGATAAATTTGCCAGATAGCCACTATGTCACTATGACCCATTAATTCCGTAATGCAGCAAAAAATATTTTTTCCAAAGTCAATTACGTTTATGAAAACATTCTCCAATTTTATCTTTTACATGGGTCAAATACTTTTTCTCATTGTTTTCTTCTTTCTTTCATTTTCCCATTACAAACACATAAATGTATCATTTATCAACCAAGTAGTACACATAGATTTGTGTGTATGCATGTTTCTATGCATTGAATGGGATTTATCAAGTTTTGCTTATGCATGAGGGTATTTCCAGACACTCCTGACCATGCATATGCAAGTACCCCTAGTGATAGAAAAGTGTAAACTATGAGGCGCTTCTATATCACATACTGTGTATCATATCAGCATAACTGACAGAGTGATTACTGATTTCAGTGCTCAAAAGATGGGCAGACAGGTGACAGAATGTAAAATAAAATTGTATAAAAGGAACATTTAAAGATTGATGAGGATTATACCTTATTTGAAGATTTTTCTCATGCAGCTTTGCAGAGGGAATGTGTTTTTAGCACCACTGGAAACCCTATGCTGAGAGTTAGGAATGGATCATCAATCGATTTTGTTTGCCCAGTGCAGTTTTAGTTGGTCTCTGTTCTAGGCTTTTAGCTACGGGTACATTTCAAAGAGAAATTGGAGAAGATACTGGCATTTCCCAACTAACTATGTATTTGAGAAGTCGTTGTTGTTGTTTTTGTTTGTTTGTTTGTTTGTTTTTAAATACATATGTGATGATTTGAGGGTGTTTCTTCATGCAAATGAGTGTGGCCATGCACAAGCACATCAGTTTAGAATGTGTGGGATTTATCAATGTCTATGGCTTGCAGCTGTGCATACATACTTGTGATAAATACTAATTTGCTTGTGTGTATGGGCGGGTCTTATACACAAATTTAGTACTGTACTTGTTTTATGCACACTTTGATAAATGAAACCCCAGGTCTCTTGAACCATTAATCTAAGGCTGTTTTTTGTGCTACTAGGTGTGATGCCACCATAGCCAAGCTGTCTGCAGATGCCAGGGCTGGAGGACAGGAAATCCTGAAGCTCCAGCAGGAAGTCACTGAGATGCGTTCTGCAATTGAGCTCAGGCTCAGAGACTTGGAGCTCAAGGTGAGACATTATGAATTCGTATGAAAATGCTTTATTTTAAAATGTGTTATAAAAAAATCTGATGAAGTTCAGGATACAGTACTTTGAAACCTTGCCTTGTGTAAGAAGCCAGTATAAGAAACACAGCAGTAAATGCAGTCAGTCTTCCTAAATGTGTGTAAAACCTTACTAGCTAAGTGTGCTTTTCCTATGATTTGATACCAGGCATCAAAATGTCTGTAATGCATCATTAAAAAACAGAGTAGAGAGCTTGCACAGACTTACACCTATCAATCAACATTTGACTCAATTTGGAGGAAAATAGCAGTATGAGTGGGCTGCATGAAAAATTGCACCGTAAATTTGCCACTGAAACTACAGTTAGAATTGTGCATTGTGAACAGACTAGAGAAAAGTATTTTTGGCCATGCATTGTGACTAGTGCTACTCTTCTGATGAGATCATAAATTTCATGATGAGATCATGAAAAACTGATGAGATCATAAATTCTACTAAGTACCAGGGAATTTTGTTTGTCGGAAAATTTGACTGTAGACCATTTTCGTCTCTGAAAATCCTAACTGAAAACCTGTGGTCTAAACTGAAGATGATGTCCACACGTACAAATTTAAGACTGTAATATATTACAACCCAATTCCAAAAAAGTTGAGACACTATGTAAAACGTAAATAAAATGTGTGGTGGATTATGCAGCACAAAATACGACAACAGAGATCCTGGACTGTTGAGCAACTGAAGTCGTATATCAAGCAAAACTTCAACAATTAGTGTCCTCAGTTCCCAAACGCTTACTGAGTGTTGTTAAAAGAAAAGGTGATGCAACACAGTGATAAACATACCCATCTCCCAACATTTTTGGAATATGTCGCAGGCATCAAATTCAGAATGAGTGTATAGTTACAAAAATAATAATAATAATAATAATAATAATAATAATAATAATTAAAAAATAATAATAATAATTAAAGCTTATCAGTTTGAACATTAAATATCTTGTCTTTGTATTGTAGTCAATTGAATATAAGTGCAAAAGGATTTGCAAACCATTGCATTCTGTTTTTATTTGTTTTACACAGCGTCCCAACTTTTTTGGAATTGGGGTTGTATTTTCTAACATTGCTTGGGGTGAGGGAAGGGATAGTGAAGGGTGCCAATAGTTCTGGTTGATGGTATGTTAAAGAATATGTGAAATAGAAACCCTGCAGCTTAAAACACATATGTTCATCACAGAGCTGTTTCTATACACAGTCCCATCCAAAAGTATTGGAATGGCAAGGCCAATTACCCTGAAGACATTCTCTTGTGAGCTCAAAAGATGAATATGAGACGATAGATCAGAATTTCAGTTTTCATTTCCTGATATTTACAGATGTGTTAAACAGTTTAGAACATGGCACCTTTGGTGGCAGACCACCCAAATTTGAGGAGAAAAGTAGGCAAAAAAGCAAAAGTATCGGAACAGATAGTCTTAAAGTAAATAACACTTAATATTTGGTTGCATATCCCTTGCTTGCAATAACTGCATCAAGCCAGTGACCCACTGACATCAAACTGTTGATGTCTTTCCAGGCTTGTACTACAGCTTCTTTCAGTTGTTGTTTGTTTTGGGGGGTTTCTCCCTTCAGTCTCCTCTTCAGGAGATAAAATGCATGCTCAATTTGGTTAAGGTCTGGTGATTGACTTGGCCAGTCTAAAACCTTCTACTTTTTCACCTGATGAAATCCTTTGTTGTGTTGGCAGTGTGTTTGGGGTCATTGTCTTGCTGCATGATGAAGTTCCTCCAAGTTAGATTGGATGCATTTGTCTGTAAATTGGCAGACAGAAGGTTTCTGTAGACTTCTGAATTCATTCTGTTGCTACCATTATGAGTTACATCATCAATAAAGATTAGTGAGCCCATTCCAGAAACAGCAATGCAAGCCCAAGCCATGACACTACCTCCATCGTGCTTGAGCAATGAGCTTATATGTTTTGGATCATGAGCTGATCCTTTATTTCTCAACACTTTGGCTTTTCCATCACTTTGGTAGAGGTTAATCTTGTTTTAGCTCATCTATGTATTTATGAATTCCAGTCTGGCTTTCTGAATTTTCCTGCTGATGACTGGATTGCATCTTGTGGTATGGTCTCTGTATTTCTGCTCTTGAAGTCTTCTTTGAACAGTGGATTGTGATTACTTCACCCCTGCCCTGTGGAGTTGGTGGTGATGATGTCACTGTTTTTCATAGCTGCTTTTCACAGCTCTCACAATGATTCCGTCATCAACTGTTGTTGTTTTCCTTTACCAACCTATTTGATGTCTGGTTGTTAGTACACCAGTGGTTTCTTTCTTTTTCAGGACATTCCACATTGTATTGGCAAAGCCCAATGCTTGTACATGAATAAAGATTTTCATTCTTTTCTCAGCTTAAAAATGGATTGCTTTTCTCCCATAGACAGCTCTCTGGTTTTCATGTTCATTTGTCCTTTTTTATAAACAAATGCAGTCTTCACACGTGAAACCAAAGGCTCAAACCAAGAGAAGATATTCAGAGCTCTTAATTGTTTAAACAATCAATCTAACAGAGCACACCTGGGCAACAAGAAACACCTGTCAGTCACGTGTTCCAATATTTTTTATTCACTTGACAAATAGTTAAAACAAAAGGTACTATTTTCTCAATTGTTTAACACATTTAGATGTAAATATCAGGAAATGAAATGAAATAATCTCATATTCATCATTTGATCTCAAAACCAAATGCCTTCATTATATAGTGAAAACAAAATAATTAGACTTACTGTTCAAATACTTTTCAGAGGGAACTGTATATATAAAATCACCCTGGTGGCTCGGGGGTCCTATACAGCTGCTTATAATGCATCTAGATAAAGGCACATATTTTTGACCTGCATGAGTTATTAAACTGTCTCAGCCCTAAGACATGCTATAGCTCATTTTCATTGGAGAACTGCTCTGTTCTCATTCTCCTTTTAAAAAGCTCAGCTGTTGTATTGGCTGCAGTGCTCAGTGAACACTAAATCACTATGATGTAAATACATTAAATCAAGGGAAAGCACTCCCAAGGTACCATAAAGGTAACTTAAAATGAAAGGGAAGCAAATCAGTGAAAGCCAGAAACAAGCACATAAAATGTCTAAACAGACAAAGCAACAGAGCTGTAGATACCAACACCATCCCTGGAAAGATGTGTAATTCAGTTCCAAGTAGATTGATGAGCTCAATTTGTTTAGTTAGATCTTTCAGGGATGGATTTAGCGACCTTTCCTAGAGGTATGCGCAAGACTGTTTTTAATCCCACTCCTGCTAGCTCCCAAAGGAATTCCAACCAATATCACATTCCTGTAGATACTCTTGATGAAGCCAATCCAATTATTATTTTTGTTTGTGTTTGCTCGCAATATTTTCTAATTTTTTCTAATATACGCTAATTACTAAATATAAACTGTATTAGTCATTTAAACCGGGTGAGCTAAGCTAACATTCAGTGAGCTTACTTGTAGAACCGAACTAAAGAGTCCTCCAGCACGCTGCTTGGCCTAGCCACAAAACACACATGCAGGTACAGTGGCTTTATAAACAAAATAGCTTTGGGCAAATATCAACATTACAGAACATTTTCTTTCTTACCATGTTGTTTTACAATTTACAATAAACTTCAAATAATTATATTCTTGGTTAAATTTAAGACCATCTAACAGCAAATAAATTTGGATAAACGGATCACTTTAACAGGTAGGTTTAGTCATAATACTATCACCATAATTGCATAAGTGAAAGAACTTATCCAGGAAATATCCAGCATACATTATATTCTGATATACTGGTAGCTGATTACTTAAACCACATTAGACACACAAAAGAGTTGTATTTTTTTGTTGTTGTTGTGTGTTTTTTTTCCCCCTCAGTGGGGATGTGTGCTGTGGGTGTTGGCCGGAGAGGGGATGTGTGTTGTGACTGCATCCTATTTGGCTCTGGCGTTTGTGGTATGGGGGAACACGAACCATTGTGGAGGGGCCGGTGTTTTGGGATTCTGAGTCCTCTGCATGGTACTGTGGTGGCAGCAGCTCTGTAACAGGAAGGATGTGGCAGCGATTCCTCCTGTATGTCTTACCGTTGGAGTGGATGACGTAGGAGCATGGTTCCTTGCTCATCTCCTTCACAGTCCCAAGTTGGTCGTATCCTTTGGGGGTCTGCATTCGGACCACTTGTCCCTCTGCTAAAGGCTGTGGTGAGCGACTCAACTTGTCATAGTGGTGCTTTAGAGTAAGCCTTTTGTTGAGGAATTGGGCATTGACTTGCTGGGTGCTCTTCAGAGCTGGTTCCAGAAGTTTAGTGCTCACAGGAATGGCTGCACATATCTGTCGTAACATCAGACATTCAGTGGGGGAGCCTAATGTCGGATCACAGGGAATGTTTCTGAGATTCAAGAGATTGAGGAAAACATCAGTTCCATCTCTGTGAGATTTCTCCATCAGCTGCTTGGCACTGCAGACTATTCTCTCTGCAAGCCCATTTGACTGGGGGAACGTGGGGCTACTAGTTACATGAATGAAATCCCATCGTTTGGCAAAATCTTTGAAATGCTGACTAGTGTATTGTCTGGAATTGTCAGAGAAGAGAATGTGCAGTGTACCATGGACTGAGAAGTGTCTCTTCAAATTGGAGATCATGGCTGATGATGTCATGTCACGGAGAAGGTCTATTTCGAACCAGCTGGAATGTGAATTCACAAGGACTTGGTAGTGTTTGCCACATGAGTCAAAAATGTCTGTGGCCACTGTGGACCATGGGAGGTCTGGAAATGGGTGGAGTTGAAGAGGTTCTTTTTGCTGGTGAGACTTGGTGCTGTTGCACACTGCACATGAGAGCAACTTTTCAGTGATGTTTTTTGACATTGCTGGCCAAAAGATGATGCTCCTAGCTCTGCACTTGGTCACCTCAATACCTGGGTGGCATCTGTGCACAATGTTGATGTATTCTCTGTGCAGAGACTGGGGAATGACTACTTTGTGGCCCTTCATGATGATCCTGTCCTCCACTGTGAGAGAAGAAGAGACAAATCTCTGTAAGGGAAGAGACTAATACCAGGCTGGAGTTGGTTTTCTCTGGTGAGCCAT
This sequence comes from Gogo arcuatus, assembly GCA_028570945.1. NCBI lineage: Eukaryota > Metazoa > Chordata > Actinopteri > Siluriformes > Anchariidae > Gogo > Gogo arcuatus. The sequence goes on from JAOTRR010000030.1 coordinate 13,742,777, forward strand.
CCTCGCTCAATGACTGCACAGAGGGTTTGCAACACCTCATCCTCTGCTGTGTGCTATCTGAGTTCCTCCAGGCAGGCTGTAGAGATGTAACTCACTGACATGACTTCAAAAGCATCATTTTCGGCAGGGCTCTGGGAGACGTGTGTTTGGAGCTCTTGAAAGAGTATCAAACTAAATACATGTATTTACCCTTTTTGTACACTAAGTTGATGTTATAACTCTGCAGCCAGAGCAGCATTCTCTGGAGATGGGCAGGGGCAGTGTGAAGGGGCTTCTTCAGGACAGTTACCAGAGTTTGGTGGTTGGTTTCCACGATTGTGGGCTTTCCATATATGTAGTCCTTGAATTTTGTGCAGGCAAACACAACAGCTAGAAGCTCCTTCTCTATCTGAGGATATCATGTCTATAGTATGACACGTAACAGAGAAGACTGTTGCTCCTGACATCTGTGCTGCCACCTCCTCAACGCTGCACATGGGGTGATGGGGCATTTTCAATGCTGTGTTGAGATCTTTTGGATTGATACACATTCTGATTTCTTGCTTGTTCTTCTTATGTGCTGCCACCATGGAATGGACCCAGTCTATGGGCTCAGTGACTGGTGTTATGACACCTATCCATTGCATGCGTTCGAGTTCAGCTTTGATTCTTTCTTGCATTGCGACAGGGATGCGATGGGCTGCCTGGACCACAGGATGTATGCTGGGATCCACCGTCATGGAGTATGTGACTGGGTGTTCTCTGAGCTCATCGCTGAACAGGTCTTTGTACCATGTAAAAATTTGTGTGCTGAAGTCTGTGTTGCCCTCCAGGGTGACTTGATGGACGTCAGGACTCATTTTGACAATGTCTATGCTTATGCACACATGACATCCTAGCAGTGGTTGCACCACTCTGTCCACTATGAAGAAAGGCAATGAGTGGTGCTGCTCCTTTAAACAGCATGATAGTGTAACCATGCCGCTGGTCTTAATTCTGGTGCCCCCATAAGCGACAAGGTTTGCAGCTTTCTTCGGCTTTATAATTGTTCACCATTAGCCACTTGTTTGAAAGTCTCCAGTGACATTACATTGCATTTTTCTCCTGTGTCGACTTTCATTTCAGTGGGCTTGCCATTTATCTGTATTGTGACAAATCCTTCATTTTTCTCGTTGGAGATGAGAATTGGCACAGTCAACACAATTGTCAGCTTCAACACCATCCACATAAAATGTTTCATATTTGCATGTTGTGGGCTGATCCACTGCCACTTCATGCACAGACTGTCTGAGGGCCTTTCTGTTTGAATTACTTTGGCCTCATGGTTTAGACTTGCAGCAATTTTGTAGTGGTTTAGGTTTTTGCAATTGTGGCATCTTTGTCCAAATGCTGGTCACATTTCCTGTTTAGCTACAAGACTACTTTCACGATTACTGGAGTTTGTGATGGTCTGAGAAAATGACTGGCGTTTTGACTGTTGCTGTCTGTTTGAAACTGGCCTTACTACATTAACACTGGTGGCTTGTGTGGCCAGCGTCTTGATACTTTCTTCCATCGTCTCGTGAATGCGGCAGATTGAAATGGCTTTGTCAAGCGTTAACCCGCTTAATCTCTCAACAGAGATTTTCTTAAAGAGTCACTAGTGATGCCACACACGATCCGTTTGCAGATAAGCTCATCAATCAAATCTCCGAAATGGCAACTCCTTAATTCACTAATGGCAACTCCTTAATTCACTAATGAATGATTCAATACTTTCACCTTGTTTCTGATTTTTCTGATGAAACTTGTGTCTTTCCATCGTTCTGTTGCTTTGGGGATTGCAGATTTTGCGAAACGTCCTCTTCAGGCATTCCAGATCCTCTCTGTACTCCACTGGGGCAATTATCGCTCTGTCCACTCTAGGCCAGCGCACTTCAGCTGCATAGACAAATGAATGCTCCCATTCAGTGGCTTCTGGTCCTGCAATGTTGAGAAGAATATAAGCTCTAGCCTTTGAAGGCTTGTTGTAGTATGCTGCAGTGATAAAAATTACACCATATGGAGGAGAGTACAAGATATACAGGACATAAAGCAGCAGAAGGTAACACGCATTAAGGCAAGTGACTATTGTGCACTCAAACTAACTGAATCAACAGATGTATCCGATCAGGCCATCTTGATTTTGAGAAATTTATCAACATGAAATCATAACCCTCAGGTTTCCAGGACCTGGTCTTCCCAGGCAATCTCCCGTCCCAGTACTAACCAGGCCCTTAA
>JAOTRR010000030.1:13758005-13771409 GCA_028570945.1 Gogo arcuatus
CACACACACACACACACACACACACACACACACACACACACACACACAAGAAGTACAACAGTTAAAAAACGTTTTGTTGAATGTCACTTCATCTAAACACTAAGTATATCCTTTAGCACTTGCAATTATATATTTTAGCAGCAGCACAAACCATGCAGGTCATGTTCTCTCAAGCAAATAAATGCATCTCAGTAGTACAAAAGCATGATGATGAACCGTGGTAAGAGTAGAGTGGATTATGGGCTGAGTTGTGCCCTGTGATCAAGTGCAAGGGACTGAATTATCTGAACTCTTACAGTGCTGTACATTTGCAGTAACTACAGTGATCCAATGATTATATTTTTGTCCACAATGCATATTTTACTTTGGGTGTTTCCTATTCTAAACTAATATACAGGCTTGTTGAATCAGCATACTCCACTACTTTGCTGAACTGTATTCAGACAGCTAACTAAAACAGGGCGTCACTGGATATTCATCTTACTCTTGTCTATTTATATGGTGATTAGCACAGTTTACCTTAAATGACCAGCAGTACATCAGCATACTCTTTGAAGTAAATGATTAGATAGGCTGAATGATTGGATTCTCAAGGTCATCGTTTACTGTAAAACCGAATTATTTACTTAAGACCATGTTTGGCCTAGCAAACATTTTTCCTTCTTTTAACTGCTTTTGAATTTTACCGTCAGCTCCGGTGCTAATTGATGCAAGTGTTTAAATTTTTTCTGTGGATCAAAAGAGAATGCAGGGCGAATACCTACGTCAACCTATCCCACCCACATGGTTCTGTCACGCTGAGTATGATCAGCTAACTGTGCCAAAAAACCCTGCTGAGCACAGGTTGCAAATTCCAGTATTAACTGTACTCCTGCACCAATGCCATTGGAATGCTTTCTCTCCTTGCTCAGACATATTTGGACCTACGATGGAAAAGAGTTAGTTAGTTGCCTCTTTATTAGACACATCAACCTTGTTGGAACAACTTGTAGATGTACAGAGCTAATAGCTCATTTTCCCCCATGCTCAATTTGTGTTAACTGTATTCTAACCCATGACTGTCAGTTTCTGACCTCAGAACTGCTCTCAGATGGATGTTCTTAGCTGACATACTGTTTCTAAATCCAGCAGTGACATAGACCACTGCTCTGATAATACCTGGTCAGCAGTGGCCATGTGATGGTCTGTTTCCACTTACAGGTCACCAAAAAAGAAGATTTGGTGTGTAGAGCGAGATTAGACGTTGTGTATGAGGCAGTACTCACGTGCCAAGCGGACACTGAGGTTGGGTTGGCCATGACAGCAGCACTCAGCTGGTCCAGCACTGTGGGGGGGATGCAGTCTCTGGCATCAGACAGGAGGAGACACTCGCATTGAACCTGCCTGAGCAACAGGAACACTGCAGGATTCTCAGGAGACACACTCAATACCTGTAACACGCACCGACAGGCGTTTCATATACACACACTTAACTACATTACTACTGAATATGTGTAATAGGAGTAAAATAGATCAGCCTTTGCGTTTGTGGTAGCATGATGGGGGTTGTGATACAAATATCAAAGACAAATTAAATTAAAACTATCAAATTGTAACTATTTAGCATGACTTTGTATGTACGTTTTTGTACGTGATAGTATGTATGTAAGTGTCATGTGATCAATGTTAGCAAGCTACAGCTTAATAGTTAGCACATACATCTTTAAAACCCAATTATGTACTTATGTTACTAGCTTCCTTAGAAATCCACTTGAAAACAAAAACATAGACCGTTTAAAATGTAATAATACTTAATAAAATATTTTACACTAGTTGAACTGTTAAAAAAGTATACTTAAAGAATAACAATAAGAAACAGCAAAACAACAGCAGCTATATTCATATTTCGCAAAGTGAAAAGCAACATGCTCAGATGCTGATCCACATTTATTACAGGTACTAAAAGGTCTTATTTAACATTATTTGACAAAAATAATACAGGCTGAAGGAGACCAGCTGATAAAAACAGGTTCAGCTGCAAAACCCTGTCTTAATAATAGTAATAATAATAATAATAATAATAATAAAGTAGGCCTCCTTTTTTTGCACAAAATTAAAATGTAATAAGTGGTCAAAACGGTCAAAGGATTTCAAAAATGGATCATAAAGATGATAAAGACTTGTTGTAATCGAGTATGCAAAGGAGGTGAGTACAAAAAATGAGTGGAGGAACAAATGGAGAAGATTCACAGATACTATGGCTCTGACACATGACTCATCTCTGCTATAAAAGCCATACATGTGTGGCAATGATGGCCAGGGCTTCTGTCTGCACCTGTGACCCAAAAAGACAGCTGAGGAGAGACAGAATGAGTAGTGAGACAAATAAAGAGACAGAGAGAGCTAGAGAACCTGTGAACACAGGGCTTCGGCTTCATCATATTGGCCGCTCTGTTTGAGTCCTGTCACAGTCTGCTGCAGTACCCAGCCATCCAGAGCCTGAGCCAAAATCCCATCCTCTCTCTGCAGGCTTTTCACTGGAACGCAGTGTTCACACACACACACACACACACACACACATGCTAAATTTGGTACACCTTCCATAAGCACTATCACATTAAATAAAAAAAGGTATCAAATTTCAATTGTTTAAAATATTTAGCATTAGAATGCATTCGAATATAGTAACACCTTTTAATTTTATAATTTCCTTCTTAAGGAAAAAACAGCAAAAAAAAAAAAAAAAAAATTTTTTTCCATACAACCAACATGAATAATTTATCCCCAAAAAAACCCATGCATTTTATTAAATTTGTTCGGTGACCAAAAGAACACAATGTGTCAACATTCAAATGTGGATTTTTTGCCTTTAAATACATATGTAAACTATGTAAACTTGACTGTTTTTTATTAAAAATATTATTTATATACAATGAAACTGATAAGCCTCATTGGATAACATGCCAGCAAAAAAATACACTGTTTACTGACCTTTCTCTGACACCAGTGTCATAAGCACTCTCTCTAGACCCTCTCTGCAAGGGGAGGAGCCTGACAGGGCACATGCTACATTCTCTGTGTGACATGCAGCCATAAGCCCCGCCCAGCCCGCAGGATCATCTGAATACAAGGGAGAAAGAATATACAATTACAGAATTATATTCTCTAATGGGGGCGGCACGGTGGTGCAGTGGTTAGCACTGTCTCCTCACAGTAAGAAGGTTCTGGGTTCGAACCTCATAGCCGACTGGGGCCTTTCTGTGTGGAGTTTGCATACTCTCGTTGTTCCTGCATGGGTTTCCTCTGAGTGCTCTGGTTTCCTCCCACAGTCCAAAGACATGTGGATTAGGTCAACTGGCTACTCTAAATTGCCCAAAGGTGTGAGTGTGAATGGTTGTTTGTCTCTGTGTTAGCCATGCGATAGATTGGCGACCTGCCCAAGGTGTATTCCTCCTTCACCCGAAGTCACTCCAGCTTCCCCCATGACCCTGATGGATAAGTGGTATAGATGGATGGATATTCTCTAATGTCTGATATTCTTCCTGTAGCAAAAATGTTCACAAGTCTTTTATACCAGCTGAGAAATCTGTGCTTTATAACATTCCAACAAAGATAAATTACAGATTTTGTCTTGTTTTTTGGGATATGACCACACAAATCACATTTCAATCAAGTGTTAGCTAAAAACATCACTCTGTAAAATTATTTGCATTTATCATGCTATGAGTGAATGAACTAGTCATGAACACTATGTCCTCTTTCATACTTGACTGCTCCATGGGAAGGTTCTGAGTATATCTGCTAAATAATCTTTCCCCTGAAACTCTTAGGACTCATATCCAATGCTGTGTTGATTCCTTGTGATTTCAGGCCTTTATAAAAGACTTGAGACAGTGCAGCTGAAACTGGAGTAATAATGTAGCTCTCAACATGATGCTATCACCACCACACTTCACTGTGGGATCATGCTCTCAGGATGATGACCAGCGTTGGGTTTCCCCTAAATGCAGCACTTTCTGCAAAGGCAAAAAAAAGTCCAGTTTTGCTCTCATCAGACCAGACAACCTTTTCCCAAATGTATGCTATGTTTCCAACTTGCCTCACCAATCTTCCATAAAGGCCAGATTTATGGAGTGTCCAGGGTATGGTTGTCCTTTGGATCTATCCAGCTCCTTCAGAGTTATCTTTGGCCTCTTGGTTGTTTCTCTGACTAATGCCCTCTTTACCTGGTTACTGACTTTTGGTGGATGACCTCCTCTAGACACAGTCGTGGTTGTGCCATATTATTTTCATGTTTTAATTGTGGATTTAATGGTGCTCTGTGGGATCTTCAAAATTTGCGACTGGGCAACTGGTTGCTCTAAAACTAATTTAGGAGCTTCATAGAAACTGTAGTGAATAATTATACAGTAACTTTTATGTAAGCTGAACAGAGATTACTTTACATAGGAATAAAGAAATACACAACAGCTGCCTAGCATGAATATATATTAGACCCTATCTCCAAACATTACTATACAACACACATTCTTGTTGCATTTCTTGGCTACCTTTAGGACAAACCCTCAGTTTGTCCTAAACCCACCTGGACAGAGCAGCACAGCTCTCTGTATGGTCTTTAGAGCATTTTTCCTCCTGTCTTCCCCAGAGTGTCTGCCTGAGGCCAACTGATTTACTCCACTGTACAGCAGTGCCCTCTAAAGACCAACACAGAAGGTATAAATGAGTAATGAGATAGCTGGGCTTCATATTCTACTGCTTTATCTTTTTAAATTATTATAAAGTTAAACCCACCTTTCCTAGGGTCATGCTAGCATGACATGCCACACTACCTGCCACAGCTCCACCCTAAGGGAGACATAACATTACTTCTGCATGACTTTAGTTGCTTAAAATTTGTTTTATCCTGAAAAGGAATACTTCAGTAAAAATAAATAAATAAAAACAATACAATGTTCCCATTGCAGTCTATGGCATCTAATCAGCCAAAACATTTGCTGTCAGATTTGCATTGGATAATAAGTCTAATGGAAGTATCACCCAAATCTATCCCATCAATATATGGCCAAAACCTCAAAGTTCTTGCTTCAACCAACATAATTAAACTGCACAATTAAATTTTTGAAATCCACCATTTTGTAAAATATCAGGTATTGAAGGTATTCACAAATCACCCAAAATGTTTACATTAGATTAAAATTTGTATTATTATCTACATAGTCCCCGCTTTGCAGTATGATCTCGGCTTTAAATAATACTGCCATAATGTTAACCTGATAAAGTGTGGTGAGGTTTTGTTCATTTTTATAGAGAACAGAAATTCATTTTGTGTCCTAAAGCAAATCGCAAGCCTAAGGGACATTATTTAATGCTGCGTTCCAAATATAGTCAGATGTTGAAAGTTCCTAAATATTCCTTGATATTTTAAGCTTCTAATCACAAAGCGTTCCAGTGCTCAAACAGAAGCCTGAGAAGCTGGAGTTTATTCTGCAGCTGTACAAGCATTAAAAATAAATACATAAATAAATAAATAGAGAAGCATACTGATACAGCAAGCACAACAGATTATAACATCATAAACTCTGACTTCACTATGCATTTTAACTTAAAATGATCTTATAATAAGTTTGAATTTAATGAAATAATTTTGGGTGAGTCACTTCAGTGACTTCTATTTCTACACTACCCATTTAGGGTAGGTGTAAAATGTGAAATTTGATTATCATTACCTTTTTAGTAACAGAACATTCAAAATAATAGGAATTCAGTTCAACACATCATACAGTATACACACACACACACACACACACACTATATATATATATATATATATATATATTTTTTTTTAAATGGCTCTGGTGAGCTTACATCAGCTTTGCTGGGACAGTACTGTGGCACCAGTCTGGACAGCAGTGCCCAGAGGGACGGATTTCCTGGGTTTCTGTCACAAGAAATGGTCAAACAGAAATGTCAAAAATTCAATATGAAATTAAATAATGTTGTCACCAGTAACCTTTAAGGGCCTTCCCATAACAAAGATGATGTCCTGCTGTGAGTCCAGGTGCGCCATTTCACCTTTTGGATATTTAATGACTACTGATGTGATTTAGACACAAAACTGCAAGGAAAAATGAAACTAATGGCAACTTGTATTGTTGTATTGCTTTTAAATAAATGAGAAAGTTCTGAGAAAATGAGTAAAGAATGTAAAGTGTGCCAATACTGATACAAGTGTTTGAAAAATAATTTCCTGTACTAATACAACAAAGGATCACAGTCAAACCAGGGAGGAATTTTGTGTGTGTGGTCTACACATCTACATTTCCAAATGTAATGACAACTGAAGCGTTATATTTATGTAAAAGAGATGGATTAAGAGATTAATGTGTGTATTTGTTGATATGGTGAAGCGTTCTGTGAGAAGACCTTGATTTTTGGAAGAGGTCTCCAGTGTTGGTGCTTTGTAAATGTCAAAAGTGCTAAGCTGCTGTTATAACATAAGTGATAACAGAAATTGACTTGTTTATTTGACATTATGACTTTTTCTAGCACCAGTGTTACCTGCTCAAAAAGCGAATGTTACTAATATAGCTTTGACTCATTTAATGAAAGGTCCACCATCTCATATCTGCTTCACAAGCTTTAAGCAGGCAAATCAAATATTCCTCCCACGTCTCAATTTTGGATAAGGTCATAATTCTGCAGATGGTCAGTACCACAAGATTAAGCATGTACCTGAACACTGCCCTGGAAGCCTCTCTCTGCACAGCACTGTAGTTGCCCTGTAGGGCCAGCAGAGTGCAAGTAAGCAGGCAGTGCTCCTCCACAGCGCCTCTTAATGCTCCATCCAGCTTCAACAGCTCCGAGAGGGCAGCGGTGGCCAGGGTGGCATCTCCATGGACCAGGCCCAAAGCACATAGGCACAGCAAACTCTCTGGAATTGGCTCCTTCAGCAAGGAGCTGTGTGAAGAAAACACATACACGCACGCACGCAAAGAACGAGGAAGGATAGTATCAGTAAACTCCAGCATTAGTAGTGATCTGTTGATGCTGATGGATTGAAGGGCTCACCACTTAAAGAGCAAAGTTTTGGCAGTGTCCATGTTCCCCAGTCTGTGTTGTAGTAAAGCCAATGCTGTTAGTATATAGGCTTTCTCTTTCTCAGTGGAGGCCACTGCAAGAGCTTTCTCATAGGCTGTAACACAATAAAAAGCCACGTACATTACACATACAGAAGATAAACGTAAAATGCACCACTACTAAACCTCCGAATTTAAAAAGAACCACACTTACCATTAACACTCTCCTGCAGGCGTCCTGCTCTAAAACAGGCTAGAGCCATGCCTGTGAGATCATGCAGCTCCTCTAGTGATGTGAAGGAATAATGACGGATAGCCTCCTCCCACTGACCTGTGTCACTACAAGAGAAAGTGTTTATAAAATCATCTCTCAAGGAAAAGTGCTTATAAAATCATATTTACTCTGTTTAATATGGTCTGTTCCAAGTATTAAAACTTTTTTAATGAAAGAAATTCCACAGCATTTTCAGCCTAATTTCCATCCATGGAAACTATAGTGTATAGGAGATTACCACCAACAAGAACATGGTCTATATTGACGAAAGAAATCTTACTCAAAACTCACTCATTATAGAAATCTAAGGGCAAGGCCACTAGGGGCATTATCAAGCGCTGGCTGTTAAGTGAATCAGAAGTTGTGCAGAATGAGCTGGTAAGGAGTGATTGTCTACACCTGTATTGTTTTATGGCAGACTGTGTGCTTATGTACGCTTTCTCCTCAGTAGACTGCCAGATATGGTGCCAGCCTTACCTACCCTGATGTGACTGAACTGAACTTCAGTTGAACAGCAGGACACTCTGATATGATTTCAGTAGGTATAGTGCTAAATGGGCTGTTTAATGAAAAGAGGAATAGCAGCACTCTCTCCATCCTCCTGTCTCCTCATTTCCCTCCCCACTGGCCAGGGCTATCACACACGTTTAATGACTGCCTAATAACTGCCCTGAAGACCATGTCTCGCCTTGCAAACATTTTACCTTCTTTTAATTGCTTTTTAATTCTCCCTTACCCATATTCTTTGACTACTCATCGCTACTAGTGAGAAGATGTAAAAATTGTTTCCGAGTTACCAGAGGGCCCGAGCATAGCCTCTGAGAGCAAAGCCGAGTTCTTCTGTTTGTGGGCTGTTCTGGAGCAACTCCACAGCTCTACGAAGACATATATGGAGAAAGAGTATGCACAGCTTTAAACTAAATATGCTGCATACATTATGTATCATACATGAACATGTCTATAATTCATTTATTAGGACTGTGTGCCCACCTCTTATAGGCTCCAGTTGCCTGCTTTTTCAGTTGCATGTGTTCATTCAGGAAGCCCAGCATCACAAAAGCTTCAGCATCTGTCTGAATCCTCTCTACATTTATAGAACAACCAAGGAAACCAAATCAGCTCTTGTTCCCACCAACTTGTCAAATGATATTTCAAACAGAAGCAACAGTGGGAACAAATGCTACCACTATAACAAGTTTATTGTGTGTGTGTGATAACCAATAACCAGCTGCAAACTCAGCATAGAAAGCTTAAAGCAATAAAAACACATTTACTGGTATTAATTCTTTATAAGAATATCTTTGTGCTATGTATAGTCACTAAAAAACTAACTTTGGTAAAATGTGTTCATAAATACAAGTGTACAGCTTATGAAACCCTTTTCGGTCGGTATTATTTTTACGCCACACATCAGCAAAATCCCAAACTTGTTAATGATTTGGCTCTTAAACCAGTGGAAAACACAGGATGGTTCTCTGAATGAGCAGCAGCACTGTGTCAGAGGAGAAAGTGATAGGTGTGTTGTACATACCTGTATATTTGGTTAAGGCCACCTGGGCAGCCGAGACAGCGTTCATCTGGACAATGTTGTAGCGGTACAGCTCTGAGTCTCGGTTACTCTTATCCAATAGAGTGGAACAGACCCAGTAGGCATAACCCTTCACTCCTTCAGTCTAATAACATCACCATACAGCAATGTACATTACTAAAGACACTTATTAAGTTCTATGTAGGGAATTAAACATGATGGGGTACGCTTTTACAGGAAAAAATCAATAACAAAGGGTTGTTATATGGCCCAAAAACAGATTATTTTCCAGTATCAGCATACCCTGAAGTGTTTTATTCCTCTTATACCACAGCTGTTTGCCAATGCTATTAATGGTTTCTTTATTAAAGAATAACGTCATGCATTTCATCCATTTACAGTTATGTTTAATGTTGTGGAACCTCCAGAAAACAAGGTTCTTGTTATCATGTACGTTATAACAACTATTATCAGTCATGATTTTTTTTCCTTCTCTTTCTAGATATTAATAACATAAAAATGGATTTTGTCATGTTACCAAGAAACAGCACAGCCCTTAAAAAACTGAAAGGAACAGCCTCATCTCTGATTGTTACAAAGCATGGACACTGAAGACTCTTTCTAAAAATGCTACATAAACATCTCCCTACAGAAAATTTCACCATATCAACAGTTACACTTTTTGTGAATTTATTTATGTGGAGCATCTGCCATACAAATCAGTGTTACAAGGTGTTATAATGTATTGGAACAAGTGCATTAATATTAACCTGTGATTTCAATTACAGCTGGCACATCTGATAGAGCTGCTGTTATAGAAGATTAATCAACACCTTCTGACCAATCACAATCAAGAATTTAACAGTGCTGTGGTATAAATACTTATGCAAAATGACATGCATCTCTTACATGAGTGCTGAGCTCAGTTGTGTGTCTGAAGAGATCCATGGTGTCATAGCTTCCTACTGTCTCAGCAATGAGCGCCTGGAGAACCCAAAGAGAGAAGTGGTTATTTCTTGTGTTACGTGGATGCCTAGGAAAACTCAAGATCATGTCTGGATGTCCTGCGTTGCCTGCAAGTTCACTGTACCTGTCCAATCCAACAGTTCACATACAGAGGCTCCAGAGATTGAGCAATCTTGAAGGCCTCATGTGCAAGCTAAGAAATAAATATGCATAGTGTAAAATGTGTAATAACATGTATAACATAAGCACATAAACGTGAGTAATCGAGCCCAATTTACCTCAATGTTGCCCTTCTTTAGGTACAAAGTTCCAAGGTTTGTCCATGCTACAACATTCTAAAAATATAATCAGAAAAATATCAGTGTGACGCTAAAGACTTCCTAAACTAAAGATATTAAATACAGCATTGTGTTGCTAATCTTGCACTTACATTTGGCTCTGCTCTGATTGATTTAATGAAACTGTGCTGTGCAAGTGCAAAGTTTTCAATTCCTGGAAGATAAGGATATGCAATCTTCAGATTTTTCTTGCAAATCATAAAATCATTGAGGCATAAGATAAGAAGAATCTATTATAGGAAAACAATTTGAATGGATCCCAGGTCCAGTGGTTATGCTTGTTACGATGCCTAGCCTTTCCCTTTATATTGAGTTTATAATTTGCTATAATGCTGCCTGTACCATTGATATCTTATGTTTCTAAAATATTTTTTTTCTATTTGTGGCTTCTGCTTGTCTTTAATCAACTTTTTTAAAGTACTTACAATACTTAATTATAGCCCAAGCACAACTTTACCACAATAACACTGTTCTTCATTTACCTTTAGTCATAGCCACGACCCCCAGTGCACTCCAGTACGTGTGATTCCCACTGTCCAGCATGACTGCCTTTTTAACACACTTAACAAAACACAAATCAATTACAAGAAGTTTCTATCAGTTTCCTGATATCCTTTTTCACAGGAACTGCTGGGAGATCTGTTCCCAGGTCAGGGGGAATACCTGCAAGGCTTTCTCCAGCAGTGGCTGGACATCCTGTTCTGTAGATGTGGACAGGAACAGCTTCGACTGGTGGTAATAGTTTAGGCCCAGGTCACACCACAGGCTCGGGGCTTCTGCCATCAGTTTCAGAGCACGGCCATAGCACCTGGAACACATAGTACGCTTTAGTATTGCAGACTTAATAGTGTCTGGTTCATCCTATACTGCTCATATTTTGTGTAATTCATACTATGCTGTACTGTGTGTGAATAGGCCATGTACTGTGCTGTTCTGTGTGCTACAGTGCCCATGTCTTTTAATATCTGTATTGCTGTGGCTATTCTGGAGGTACCGGACTACAAATAGAAGACATAATAGTTTATTTCTTGTGACAATTACAGCAAAACTTAAACATGTTTAATATCACATGTCCATTAAAATTGCACTTCACCATTTTCAGCCTAATCTTTATGTACCGCCTCTGTGGTGTATACAGTGTTGTAATTACAACAAACAATAATTTTGATACATTTTCTTGCACTGAATGAATAACAGAAGCCCCAGTGACTCAACTCACCTTTAATGGAAGTCAAAGAGCAGGTATCGGAACCGTGAAAAATTGTTTATGTCTTAATTTCGAAAAGAGAGAAAAAAGAAAGATGAAAAAAAAGAAGAACTGCTTATTTAAACCAGGGCAGAGCACCTGATCTGTCACACAGGAAGTGGTATCAACCAGCTTTCGTAAGCTTACTGCCAATAGCAGTGTAAATGGGCCCATGACTATATAAGAGTGTGTGTTTGTGTTGGGTGACCCACCTCTCCCCAAGACTAAGCAGCTGTTTCTGGTCCAGTGTGTGATCCTTATCTGAAGGCTCTGTCCCACACAGCGCACCAGGCACCAGCACACAGGTTCGGTTCGGAGAAACAGAACTGCATTTGGTACAGGCATCTCCCAGCAACTTCCACAGACATGATAGATCTGCACGCTTCTGCACTGCCCTGCATACACAAGATAGATGATAAAGTCAGACTTTATTAAAGACAATGACAATGTGAATTTCATCTCCTGTATATACTGTTCCTGAATGATAAAATATGTGAGGTGAAAATATTCCCAGAAATGTTACCTGAACAAATATTTAATGGCTTCCTGTATAAGGTCTACTGATCTCCCATCCAGGTAGTCCTCCATTGCTGTTTTAGCCATGGCCAAAAGACATTCTCCAAGTCCTGAGCAAAAGAAAAAACAACATTTATTTAGCATCTATAACTTGCCTACTTACTTGGTGTGGGTGATAGACAATATTTTTCAACAATATTTTTAGACTTAAAAATAATAGTAAAAGTGCACCTGTGTAATCTAAAAATGTCTAAGATTTTTTTAATGCAAGATTTTAGTGGAGCCTTGAGCATAAAGTATTTCAAATTTATTTATTCAAAGGTTATTGAAACAAACCAGAACAATTCAGAGATGCTGTACTACAAATCAGTCTGGCCGCAATAATAGCTAACGGTCTTATTATCCCATTAAAAGATCCATATAAATCACATTTCAAATCAATTATTTTCTAGCCAGCACTTTGGCTTCATTTTGTTCGTCATGTCAGATGTTCTTTTCACTGCACAAAGGTGGGACGTCAGCCCTAACTTGTACTTGACAGATCTGCACTGGCCCAAGTCCAATAAAGAGAAACCACCTATGGCAATTTATCAGCATTTAATCTACTGTATCACAGTACAAGTGTAATGATTACAAAAACATAATTTATTGAAACCTGAATAAGAGGCTTGAATAAGAACATAATTATCAAGAGCTACATAAAAAAAAAGAAATCGACACCCACCCTTCAGAGCTGGCACATACTCTTCAGTTTCTATTATCTGCTGGTACTCCACTGCCGCCTCTTTGTACCTGCCCAGAATCTGTTTGATGGAGGCCATCTGGTAGAGGCTGTAGATGGAGCTGGGCTGCAGCATGTGGGCCTTGGCAAAAGCTTTGAGGGCAGCTGTAAAGCTGTGGCGGTTCAGGTAAGCCTCGCCTAAACACTCCCAACACACCCAGTCCTGAGGATCAGCCCGCAACGCTGCCTGCAGACTGTAGCCAAGAACATTGAGATTGGTATTCAGAAATATCAGCTTTTCCTCACATACTTAAATGAGGTGTCAATAGGAAGGATGCATACTCTGCAATAGCCTGTGCATGCTGGCCCACTTTAAGATGATACAGGCCTCTTCTCATCCAGGCCCATTTAGCTGAACCCGGAGTTGCTCTCTCTGTCACTGCCTGAAGAACGGCTAAAGCAGAGTCCTAATCAATAGAGAGGGTTAATAATTAACATAGATATTTAGGCACTGCTTAAAAGCAGAGCTCCCAATGAGTGTTTGAGCAAAATATTTGCAAGGGCACAAAATCAACCTGAACAGTATAATAATATTATAGCATATGAACCATTGAATTGTGTAGTGTAGTGTATTTCACGTCAATAAATTGTTGCATTGTCTTGTGACAGTGATACCAATAACGAGATGTGCATCGCAGTTATGAATACATATTTATTCCTTTCTTTGACACTGCATGCCATGCACCAGAAACAACAC
>JAOTRR010000030.1:13771509-13783698 GCA_028570945.1 Gogo arcuatus
TTTATGAGATACGTTGCCTTGCACTTACGATCGGGTTCCCTGTGGTGGTACACGTTCGTCGTTTGTACGGACGTTGTACGGTCAAAAGCCATCAAAAATCAGGTTGATGCATTACCATATTCTCTTAAGTATGGGGTTCCGCTCCGTGCGCTTCGTGCGCAGGGAGCTCCGCTACATCAGCTCCTCAATAAGGGCAGAACTATAATATGTGCAGCACTCAGAGCACGAACCATGTCCCCCTGCTCCATGCTGAGGTCCACAGTGGCAGCTCCAGCCTCTGCATCAGTGGAGTCCAACTCAAACGCTTTCTTGTAGCAGCCTCTTGCTCGGCCCTGGTCTTTAGCCACTTCTTTGTAGTAATGACCCAGGTAGCGGAACACAGAGCCAAGATGGGGATCCAGCTTCGCAGCCTAGAGGTACAGTGATGAGGAAATGTAGTCTAGTGAGCTATAAGCTAAATAGTTACAAAAGGCTGGAATAATCCAGAAATTTTCTCTATCTACTGTATTTACTGGGTCCAGAAAATCTGTTCCTTTAATGCCAGTGAATTTAGATACCAGTGTCCCAGTGCAAAAAAAGGGCATAATAGTAAAGAGGAGATCACCTTCAGCAGATGAGTGTGAACTTTGCTCTTGTCCCTCGGTGTATTTTCCCCCATGTTCCAATAAAGCTGCCCCAGCAAGAAGTACAACTCCCCGCTGTCTGGCCTCTGAGACACAGCTTCAGTAAAACTACAAGATGGTGAAGATAGATGTAAATGTGTGTGCATAGACTTAATAACATATGTTGAGGGAATATGAGAAAAAAAGAAAACAAAAAGTACCATTGCTCTGCCTGCTGGTGTTCGTTTTTAGCTCTGTGTGTCAGTCCCTTTACGGTTAAACCTTCCACAGAGCCAGGATGCAAGCTCAGCAACTCGGAAGACACCTTTAAAAAAAAAAATCCAGTGCTTTTTTTTGTAATTATAGGACATACCAGTAATACAACTGAGACACAATACGTATTTACAGGATGTACCTGTAAGGCTTCTTCAAGCTTCCCCTTTTGTAAATAGGCTCTCCCTTTTAACCATAACAGAGCAGGATCATTGCTAGCATCTGGCATCTGAAAAATAGATGTTTTATGTCATTCAACAAATAAGTGGACCTACTGGAAAGCACAACAGAAGATCATGGAGTCCAGGGTGTGTCTAATTCTACAGCCAGTCCTCTACCTGAGAAAGCATCTCCAGAGCTTCATCTGCACTCTTCTCTGATCCAGCTCTCACCAGCACCTCCAGCTTTACTCTCATCAGCTTCTGGGTCCAGTCTTCAGAAAACCCTGCACACGCCTTCAGCCCTGAAACACAAACAAGTATCAGAAGATGCACAAGGTAAGACCGCTTTTAATTGACCTGCACAACTCATAATTAAATGCAGAATGGGTGTACTTTCAAGAGCTGTTTTTACATGATTGTATGAAATTTGGATACATTTCAGTTTTACTGTACATTAAGATTTGAATGAAATACGAGTTCGCTATGGTTGTATATTAATGTTGTGATGTTGACTGACATTTTGCTAAACTCCACCTACTTGAGTTCAAGATCAAGTTGGAAGATTCACCATTTAGAAATCAATTATTTTGTGAATCGATACATCCAAAATGACACATAAGTAGAAAACTAAGGTGTCAAATATCACCCATAACATGAGTCTTTTGTGTAAGAACACAAAATGGATAAAACTGATACTAAAAGTTTCAACCTATAGATTCTAGTCAAAGGGTCAGCAGCCTGATCAACTAGCGATCAGCGTAGATGACATAGAAATAAAAGAGCAGTATTCTCCTGCACTTCAAAGAAATAAATGTATATTGAAGTAAAGATAATATTTAGTGTTTTTTCTCCACCATGCTGAAAATTTCCAGTGTAAACCAACCTGTCTGTCATTAGGCTATTAGCATTCTCTGTTTCACAGTAATTAGCTAATGTATTTGCCTCTTCATTTATTTATTTATTTGACACAAAAGAGTAATGAATTTATCATGCATTATACAAACACTTTGGACTGCTTGTATATTAATGTTTATAATGCATGTGTATGTACTTCAAAATAAGCATATCTGTTTCAAGGTGGAGTTTTCCTTTAAGTTCAGCGATATTGTATGTCATGAGTGAGGAGCTGTGAGACTCGTTGTACCTTGGCTGGAGGACAGAGCACTATCAGAGTATTTGTGCATTTTCAGCTCAGCCAGAGCGAGGTTGTACCAGCCAATGACACTGGAGCGCATTCGCTTCAGCCCTGCGGACAAACGCACAAATATATTTAATACAAATAACAACTGTCTGTTTACTATCGATTTTCCTGTACTCTTCCCAACACAAGGCAACACTTCTAACACCAGTAACTTTAGTTCAAGGTGCAAGTGGATATTTGTCGGTTTTTGTTGCTTTTCGTACAGCCAAAACTAAACTAAGATTCACACAGTCACATTCTACCACACAAACAATTACATTTTATGACTACAAAGGTTTAACCCCATACTAACCAAGACCAAAACTCTTGATAGCATCCTCATATTTCTTGTCCTGAAGAGCTTTTTTACCCAGACCAAAGTGGGCCAGTGAACTGACCGGGTCCAGCTCCAACAGACGAGTGTAACAACGGACAGCTTCTTCACTGCAATTATCTACCATCAAACACAGTAGCAACACATACAACCTCAGTAATAATTCATCACACATTTATCATTCCTTAACTGCATTTAACTTTATTCAACTTTAATGAATGTTTTTAACATTTCATGTTTGGACTCTTTGTGAAGAAATTAAGAAAAAAAAAAAAATCTGTCCGAAATCACGGTTTTATCTACTAAGATTCAGGTTACTGCCATGCAAAGGTTTCAGTCATTGCTTTCCTTTACCTGAAAATAAATAATGCTCCCCTAGAATTTCCAGAGGATAAGAGTCTTTTGGGTAGAGGGACAGCATGGTATCACACATCTCCTTCATCTTCACCACTTCATGAGGGAGCTGGCAGAGAAATTTCAAGTTTTTGTACTGTGTACTTCACTGTATTTCCAATACCTAACATTACTAAGACATATTATTGCAAAAGATATAAAAGGTGGTACCTACTTTTGACAGGCATTTAATGTAATCATGGACGAGTTGTTTATGGTCCTCACTCGGCACATTTTCTGTTAGCTGAAGAGCTTTTTCAAAAGCAGACAGGAGCTGAAAATTGAATAGAAATATTATGTAAATGCACATATTTAACCATATGAATATGTTCCCACAAATGGATTCAACAAGGGTAATCTGTTGGCCTGAAAACCCTAACAAGATAGCACAGTGTTTTTCTACTTAATCTCTACGTACAACATCTAGCAGACTTTCTAATCAAAACAGTACTTCCTGTTTATGCAATTTAATAATAGCTCACATGTTGCTGTGTCTCGTTGTCCTGTTGTTCCACTGAGCCCAGGAGCAGCCTGATCATTTCTCTCCATAGTTCAATCACCTCGAAGTTCTCAATCCCATCCTCTGCCTCTCTCACCTGAATGATGCGCCGCCACACCCTCGCCACCTGCACATCACACCACAGCAACGGCCGCATCACACCACGGCAACAGCCACATTGCCACAAATTTTTTGCCCTCACTTATTTCTAACTATAAATACATCAGTTATCTGACTCTCATTCTGATACCTGTAAGTAGTTCTTTTCGGTCTGATAGATGTCCACTAACTTCTTGCTCACTTCAAAGCATTTGACTTTATCTGAACTGAAAACACAGAAAAAACAGTTAAGACAAAATATGACACAAGAAAATAAACGTTAAAAAATAAAGTACCATGTCTTAGCCAGGGATACTCACGTTTCATACAATGTTACGAGTTTTTGATAGATTTTGGGCAACTCGGCTTTGAATTCTGCTTGATCACTTTTTTCATAAAGATTTGCAAGGCCCTGTAAAGGAAATCCATGATAAGATTCATTGTTATGCATAAAAATGTGTTAAAGATATTTAAAAGATCTGTGTTCGGAGGATTTACTTTGCTCTAGAAGTGTTTTGCTAATGTTGTTACACCAACCTATAGATACTTATTCCATCTCACATGACAGAGTAAGTCCGTAAGTCTCTTTTTCAATTCTCTTTTTAATACAATACAAATATCAGAGATGATTGGCAGATACCAAAACATCTTGCTATGCAAAACATTAGGATCCTGATGTCAGCATGCTTTAAGATTAGTTGTATCCAGGGGTGCAATATAAGGTTTCATTTTTTCCATCTATGTTAACTTATTTGCAGTTAATAAATGTCTTAAATGGAACCAGATGCAACAGCACCACCAATGATTGTAAGAAAAATACACAGAATGGTATGAAAAAGCATGGCTGTGGCTGATTTCTTTCTAGTCCAGAGTGTACATTCATTCAGACCATCAGTGACAATCATGTCTAGGTTTGATCTCAATTTGGGCTTATACTTTTTAGCCTGTTTGTCTCGGTGTTAGCCCTGCGATAGATTGGCGACCTGTCAGTCTTCCTCTCACCCGAAGTCAGCTGAGATTAGCTCCAGCTTCTGCCACGACCCTGACAGATAAGCGGTATAGATAATGGACGGATGGGTTTTTTTTAGCCCATGTCACTGACACATCCTTAACACGACATAATTAGTGATTGAGAAGGTGCATGTGAGACACAGCAGGTGCAATGAATGCAAACAATGTAGATTATTTACTGTCATATTTTTCCCCCAAAATGTCTTTGAGGGAGAAATTGAAGTAGACAGACTAAGCACATATTGTTCAATTAAAGCACAAATTACACAAAAGGACAGACGGCAGGACCATAAATGTAGTGGGTTTTTTTTGTTTGAACAAAAGGGTTACAAATACAGCTGATTATCTGATGTTAAGTGTGTAATAGTTTGTCTCACATCATTCTTATTATTCCATCAATTAACTCTTGTGATATAATGCATCGCTCACCCTTAATAGCTTCATTGTTGACCTATTGATAGATATTTGATTTTAGCTCATTGAATTTGCTTATATTTCTTACAAAGCTAATGCCTGGTCCAACAGAAAACCTTTGTTTTATGAATTGCTACATGTATCAGGGAAAACAGTGGTACTGATGTAATGTAATAAGATAATACATGAATCCAGGTACTGTATTTAGTACCAACCTGCCATGCAAGCAACTGCTCAGGTTCGAGCTCAGCAGCTTTCCTGTAGGCTGTCTGCGCCTGCTCGGGCTGCTCCAGCTCACTCGCTGCAACTCCAATAAACACCCAGGCATTGTAGTTATTCTTCTCAAGCTTCAGAACAGCCTTTAGGAACACATCAAGATTTATACATTTTGTGCAAAAAGCACTGTGTCATTAAAACACTATGACTGTGGTGATGAATCATCACATGGCCCGCCGACGCCGGTGATAAACCATCACATGGACCTTCGACGCCGGTGAGGAACCATCACATGGACCATCGACGCCGGTGATGAACCATCACATGGACCATCGACACCGGTGATGAAACATCACATGGCCCGTCGACACCGGTGATGAAACATCACATGGCCCGTCGACACCAGTGATGAATCATCACGTGTACCTTCAACACCAGTGATGAATCATCGCATGGACCACCGATGCCGGTGATGAACCATCACATGGACCATCAACACCAGTGATGAATCATCACATGGACCACCGATGCCGGTGATGAATCATCACATGGACCATCGGTGCCGGTGATGAATCATCACATGGACCATCAACACCAGTGATGAATCATCACATGGACCGTCGACGCCGGTGATGAATCATCACGTGGACCATCAACACAAGTGATGAATCATCACATGGCCCTCGACACCAGTGATGAATCATCACATGGACCATCAACACTGTGGTCACTTCTGGTTGAAATGTCTCACCTTGCAGTATTTCAGAGCTTCTTTAAACTCCTTGTTTTTGATAGCGTCTCTGGCACTTTTTAGAGCCGATTTTACTTCTTTATTAGACATTGTCTATAATAACACAAGGAAAATAATCAGTCATCTGACTATGTATAAAAATCTGTAGAACGTCAGCTACATAACTTTAGTCACTATTCGCTATATCGTTCTGCTAACCGACCAAAAAAACAATGAAACTAATCAAATATACATTTCTATATTTTTTTCAAAGTTCAATTTTTTTCTGACACGCTAAAAGAATAACTAATAGCAAAACATTTGCAGTTCATTCTCACCACAGTGCACAGCCGCTTCCGTGCACAACTGCCCACTGCGCATGCGCTAGACCATGATTCCGTCATCATCCAGCGACGACTGTACGTCGCAACAAAAAATTTTTTTTCTTGTTCACGTATTTGAAGCAGTTGTAATCAGATACATTGTCAAGCTTTGTGCAGCATATATACTGCTATTTTTCCGCACTTAAAAAAGAAGTGCAGCTTCGTTGCAGTCTCAAAGAACCTTGATCGTAGGCGGGACTAATAATATTTCACCAATGGTAAACGGAATAGAAGGACAATGGACCAATCACAGGTTACAACACCACAGCGTGCATGGTTTGTGTGCCGCATGTTCTCCATGTGAGAATTTCCAATTGCACTGGTTCCCTGGTTCTACGCATCAATCAATGCATTGTTTTGGATTCTTTTATAAAGTATTGACTTTATTCACGCGTTAACATGAAGAGAAAAAGTAAGCCATCAGCTGAAGATCTGGAAAATGAGGTTTGATAGTTCTGTTTCTTCACATGTACGGATTTGGTCTAGTTTAGTCAGCTAATACTAGTCTGCAGGATTACTTTAAGTATCTTTCTTCTTCTGTGTATTCACAATGAACTCATTCAATCGATATTACTTTATAAAAGGCTTGTAAATGGGATATCAATTACACTTATATAGGATTATAGGAACATTACCCTTTGTTGATGGCTGTGGCTTTCTGACAATGTGTACTGGCTGCATCACAGATGGAAACATTGAACTCATCTGAGGACGAAGAGAAAAGTGCAAAGAAACCCAAAGGATCCAAAAAGAAAGCAAATACATCGCTTATGGAGGATGGTGCCCTTCACCCACTTAAACTCTCAGAAGGAGAGTTGTACAAAGCCCCTACTGTGGAGGAGCTCAACAAGCTGAAGGAGGCAGAGAGTCTGTTTCACTGTAGTCTGCTCAAAATGCAGGTTAGCACAGATTCCAGATGCTTTCGAAGGTTGTCCTGTTCTTTTAGATCATGAATTTGCAGTAATAATACATATCTGCAAAACATTCGCACCATAGCGAATACAATTTTTAGGATGGGGTTTAAAAAAAACATGAGAACATTAGCCAGTTGAGAAGCATTCATTTGGTCCTAGTTTGAAAAGTCAGTTGCCTTTAGTCACCTTTTGGTGTAGAAATTCACAGAAAGTACAAAAGTGTTTTACAGCTCCATACTTGTAGCTTTCTCACAACCCATCTATACGGTCCACTTATGAGAACAATATCTGACACTGAGCAAATAGCTGCATATGTTATGATTCTTTCTGTTGGTCTGTATCAAACACACTTGGTCTATGTGAATACACTATATAATAGTAGATTCATGTTAAAATGAATAAAGAACACGTGGGTTTTCAGCTTGGTGTGTTGGTGTGAACTGTTCTCATTTAAGAACTTTTCATTGTAACAAGGTTGATGTTGCATGCACCTTGCTGTGATTGATCTGGTATTTACTGTACCTTATTTGTTAAGGATGTAAAAATCAATGTGACCTCATTATGTTCAGTGTGTTCTTTTGATTTGGCCTGCAGATGGAGGAACTGCTCAAGGAGGTGGCACTGAGTGAACGCAGGAAGAAACAGCTGGATTGCTTTGTACAGCAAATCACTGATCTTCTGAATTATGTGCCTGAAACGCCAGTAGTGGAAGTTAGTACCCAATGTTGAGAGCTCTGCTTGTCTGAGCCAGTCTTTACTATTATATTCTGGAGTCTACATCTTGTGATTGTATTCAGTAAAGATACTTTCTGTCTTTTGTCTAGTTGTCAGACTTGTCTTGGTTGTCAGAGTCGGGAATTGATGTCCCGTTCATCCTGGTTCCTGAGGAGACTAAGGGCAAGTTCCACATGGAGCCACCTGACTCTGTGGACCTAATTGGGAGTTATCCTCTGGGAACTTGCATTAAACCAAGAGTTTCCGTTGATCTGGCTGTCACGATTCCTGCTGTAAGTTGTAGTTCCTCTAAAGATTTGTAGAATTCATTACTAAGAGTTTGATCATTCCTAGGGAACTCAATCGACATCTATAGAGCTTCAGTTCTAGTGAGATATTTTCAATGAACAACTCTAAATATGTACTGCCACTATACCATGTACAGTTTATACAGTGAATATGTATATCATGTACTCTTAAAAGATGGAGCTAGTCTGCTATATTGCTCACGATAAAGATCAGGATGATGATCAGTTTCTGTCGTGATTATTTCAAAGATTGTTGTGTGGTTATGTTGCTTTTTCCCTCTCAGAGTATCCTGCATCCAATGGATGGCATAAACCAGAGGTATTCTCGAAAGCGAGCTCTGTATCTGGCAGGACTGGCACAGCACCTTTCCACATCTCCGTTCGTGGGCCCACTGCATTATTCATGCCTCCACGGCAACCGGCTCCGCCCACTCCTGCTTGTAACACCTTCAGGTAGGATCTTTCCTCCCCACCCCTGATAGTAAAGAAAGTTCTTTGGACGTTTGTTGGCCTGAGTAATGTCAGAAAGCACAGCAAAGCAACAAGTGTGCCAATTATTACATTTTTTATTAAAAATGGGGGGAATGTGAAGTGCAAACCTTTTTGTATATTTATGTGGCTGCATCTCAGCGTCGTTCTATGGAATGTAAGTGCAAGACGTCTAAACTTGTGTAGTGAGCAGATACTGTGTAATGAAGAATAAGAATCTATTTGGGATTTAGCCGATATGAAAGAGAGAATTTTACATGGATTAGGTGAAGCATAAAAATTGTAAAGAGATTTAAAAAAAAAGTAATATTAAGGTAAATATATCAGCAAGAAGAATACTGTGTAAATAAAGACAAATTTGGAACATGTGATGTTTGTCTTTTCTGTGATATCTCCAGAAACAGAGAAACTTTAAGAGAATAGTGAAAATTCCTGTGCTGTAATGTCGAGTGGAAATTGCCTTGTTGGTGCTTTTTAAAATAGAAGTAGTCTGACTTGAATGATAACCAATAGGGACTTGTACTAATTGCATTTTTCTGGGTTTGTTTGGTCCCCTGGTGAAAGGTGTAACTAAATTCAGCATGGGTACTTTGTTATGGTATGGGTCATTTGGCAGTGAAAGCTACGAAATGTGGGACTATGGATTTTAAGTGCACCATGGCATATCACATTGTGGGGCTGAAAAGTGTTTTTTCCCCCCTTTTCTTTGGATGAAATCTGAATTTCATCAGCTACATGCAAACTGTAGGTAAAAGTGACCCAATTTTGACTTTTCCCCCTTTGTGTGAATGGGAAAGATCACCTCAGCCCCCTGCATATATCCTAATACAATCTAATCCATACCTGATATGTAGTTAGGTTAGTGATTGCTAGTGTTGCCTCTACTTTGTTTATATCTAGGAGGAGCATTGTTCTTTGGTCAATTTCAGAAGG
The DNA here is from genome assembly GCA_028570945.1 of Gogo arcuatus. NCBI lineage: Eukaryota > Metazoa > Chordata > Actinopteri > Siluriformes > Anchariidae > Gogo > Gogo arcuatus. The sequence continues at coordinate 13,781,163 of JAOTRR010000030.1, forward strand.
TTGATCTGTTTAGACTAGTGCCAGGTATACTGTAGACCAAGGTGAGGTGACCTAACAACTTAACAAAAATTTGCACTTGGAGTGTTAATGTCATCATAAGCATTATGCAATGTTAAATGAACCTGACTGTGTGCCTGTAGGTAAGGACAGCAACAGCATCATGGTGAGAATTCACGCCATCCCACCTCCGGACTTCCTCAAACCAAGTCGCTTCCATCCGCAGAAGAACAATATCCGGACGGCCTGGTTTACTGGCCAAAATGCTGAACAAGGTAAATGTTTTGAGAATGAATCAGCATTTTATGTTCTTTTACTTGAAGCCTTTAACAGTTTGTTGTCTTTGATTGATTGTTTCTTGTAGAAAGCACTGAGCCTCCTACTCCTCAGTATAACAGTACAGTAGTGGGGGATCACCTCCCTCGCTCACACCTGCAGTTCCTCAGCGCACACCGTGATCAGTGTCCGGCCTTTCGAGACGGTGTGGCGCTGCTCAAAGTGTGGCTCAGACAGAGGGAGCTAGATCAGGTATGTAAAGTCTTGTGAGTGTGTGTGCATGTGTTTTAGCCTCATGTGACTCTCTGATATGGTCAGTGTTGAAATCCTTTGGTCTGAAGAGGGTTTTGCACGTTTCTTTAGGGTGCTGGCTGTTTTGGAGGATTCTTGGCCTCCATGCTCCTGGCTTATCTTCTGTCCACACATAAAGTGGGTAAAACCATGAATGCTTACCAGCTGCTCAGAAATGCACTGCATTTCTTAGGTAAGTGTGTGCTTGCTATGAGTGACCTGTTTTTCTTCAGGCTTGACAATGACCATTTTTGCTTGACACTTACAGTTTAGTGTGTTAGATTCAGTGACACCTGGTCGTGATATCAGATGGGAAGACTAAAATCTAATATATGTCAATAGCACGACACAGAAATATTATGTCACATGGTCTCCCTGATGGCATAATAAGAAAGATGTGGGGCAAACTGTTATACATGCATTTAAAGAAAGATAGGCAGCTGCATTCAAGTCTTTCAAGTGAGTTTTGCTCGACTGGATTCCTGCCATGTTTCCTCTGAATACCAACCATGTTTTCTGTTTTGTTTAAACTTATGGTTCTGTAATTTGATTGTACAATGTGTGCTTAGTCTATTTACTTTTAGTTTCTTTTCTAGAGACATTCGGGGGGGGGGGTTTGATAAAGTAAATAGTCCACCTCGTTCGCATTCGTATTTCGCATGCAGCTTGTTAATCGCTGATGATGATATGTTGCTAGTGTGGAGATCAAATCAAGAGAGCATGTCACTGTTAACATGTGTTACCTGACATGACTGTGGCTGCATGAATCTACAGTCTGGGCTAGAAAGAAGTCAGCCCCATCCTCGCTTCTTCATACCATTCTGTATATATTTCTGTGGTGCTGTTTTACACAAAAGTCTAAAATAATCAGCTTTAAGATAATTGCTGACAGCAAATAATCTGATGTGGATACCAAAAATGAAACCTTATACTGTTGTCTTTTTATCTGAGAAAGACAGGCTTAGCCCTGCTCGTCCATTTATACCAGCCTCCCCTGATTACATTTACAGTATTGGGGCAGTGAAATCCCAGAATTGTCACTACTCTGCAAAAACCTCAGAATAACTGTACGATGTTTATCTTCTTTTTCCCCCCCTTCAGCTTCTACGGACCTGACTGAGAATGGAATTACCTTGGCGAAAAACCCAGATTCAAAAGCGGTGAGCAATCATCCCTGTAATATTTTGGTCAGTGTTTCATTTTTCTTCTCTTTGCACTGGGAACTGAGTGCCTCTCTCCTTCATCATTAGCCTTCTCTGCCCGAGTTCCACAGTGCTTTCCAAGTGGTGTTTGTGGATCCCTCTGGCCACCTTAACATGTGTGCAGACATGACAGCTTGCACCTACAAACAGGTCAGCATTTTGAGAGCATCATTCTGAATGTTTCCTTTTACATGGTATCAAGAAAAACATCATCATGTTATTGGTCAATAAAAGCTTTCTGATTTGTTCACAGATCCAGCATGAAGCGTCTCTCTCGCTCCAGTTCTGGGATGATCCCACCCTAGATGGCTTCCAGGCTCTACTTATGACCCCCAAACCCATGATCAGGACATATGACAATGTCTATCAGTGAGTGTCCCATTGTTTCATGTCACCTCCGGAGCACCTCTGGCATTGATGGCTAATTTGTGCAAGTTGTTGTTATGTTCAAGCTAAATGAGCTGTGTTTTTCTTTCCCCCAGACTGAATGATTTAGTGAAAATGCAAGTCTCCTGTAAAAAGCTCAATCTCCTCAGCAATCTCATGGACCACAGTGGGAACTACATTCTCACTGTGCTTCCCTTCATCCTGTCTCTTCTACAGCGAGGACTCGGGGACAGGATTCGACTTCTGGCTCATTTGCTGCCTCCAGACCCTGAGGTAAGGACAAAACCACTATGTTTGAACATGATTTTTTTTTCCCCAATATAATTGCACTGATGTGTGTGTGTGTGTGTGTGTGTGTGTGTGTGTGTGTGTGTGTGTGTGTG